>NJDD01003375.1:85456-97702 GCA_002245505.1 Calephelis nemesis | reverse complement strand
TAGTTACACACCTTTTTATTCTCAAGTTTTTCTGTGATTTCTGTCGCGTACAATAAAGAGCTTCTAATAATAATACTTGCTGTTCTGTGTGGTACGAAAGCAGGTGTTTTTTATTTCGAATTAAACACGCTAGTTGCAAGCAAGGCCAAAGTGAGCAGAGGTGTAAAAATATGAAATATAAAATAAATAAAACATAGCTAATATGTAAAAAAAAAACAAATGACAAACTTCTATAAATTTTAAAGAAAGAAAAAAAAAAAAAAAATGGGATAAATTTCTATAAATTCTTTAAAATTTATAGAAATTTATCCCACGCACAGGGCAAGTGCTAAAAAAATAAAAAAATAAAAATAAAATGACAAACTATTAATCTACTAAATTAAATTATTTAGCTCAAGACCGGTAAAGTTGTAAAAACCGCGAGGCTAGGGGCATGCATGAAAACGGGCAAAGGGCATGTCATATAAAAAAACTAAATCATGATTCTAATCTAACGAATCATTAATTATTAAACTGTGTCCATTTACAAAAGAAATAGAAATAAGAAAGAAATATTAAGTAAATAATAGGAGTTTTAGCGCCATCAAGAGAAGGGATGGTCGAAGTTTTTTCATAATTATTGAATTTCGTGTTGATATTGAGTGAAATTAGTCAATTTTGGTGGCATTTTGTATAATTTTGTTCAATAAAAGTGCACAAATGAAATAATCATGAAGAAATTAACGTATCGTGTATTTCCTCGTTTCCGCGAAATCTCATAACTTGAGCTTGTGTAATGAGCTACCGCTTTACCCAAGAGTCTGACATGACTTACTGACGACTTAAGACTGATTATATTTCTATAAATTTTAAAGAAAGAAAAAATTTCGCCCCAGACAGGATTTGAACCTGTAACCTTTCGTCTCAAGCCTTGTTACAGGTTCAAATCCTGTCTGGGGCGAAATTTTTCTTTCTTTAAAATTTATAGAAATTTATCCCACGCACAGGGCAAGTGCTAAAAAAAATAAAAAATAAAAATACGCTGATTATATTTGATTAAAATTTGTCTATATAAAATTTGATGCAAATTTCTACTTGACTAATGGTAAAATAATAACGTGAAGGCCAAAACTTAAAGAAAGAAGAAGTGACGTCCCGTATATAAGGAAAATAGAGACAATATCTAACATCACATAGGATTTTCACAAATTTTCTAAGGGTCTAAATATTTGAGTCTAATTTCTTCATGATTATTTCATTTGTGCACTTTCAATGAACAATATTGCACAAAATGATACGAAAATTAACTAGTTTCACTCATTATCAGCACGAAATTCAATAATTATGAAAAAATTTCGACTATCTTTTCTCTCGATGGTGCCAAAACTAGGGACGTTTAAAGAATGTTAAACTCCTAGCGGAGAACTGTTTTTATGTCCTAAGCACAGACAGCATACAGATGCAAGCATGCCCAAAGTCTGTTTGAGACATGTTTGAAATTTTGAATTTGAAATGTTGTGATTTGCTGGTGGCTAGTGGTGATTTTGACTAGTTTTAAATTTGATTTTTACCACAGTTTTTATCTTTTAAAACTCCCAAACTGAGGTTAAACGGCAGTGATTATTTTCCTTTTGGATTTAACCTAATGCTTAAAATATAAACACTAATACAAATAAGTTAAACATAAAATTGTAAAGATAAATCTAAATCGTTAGGTATGGAAAGTTCGTCTTTATTTCTTATTGAGGAACGTATTAAAACTTTTAAAAATTGGCCTTTTTCTGATAAAAATAAATGTAACGTGAAGAATATGGCTGAGGCTGGATTTTACTCAGTGGCTACGGGAACTGATGATGCAGATGCTGCCAAATGTTTCTTATGTGGTAAAGAACTTGATGGATGGGAGGCGGATGACGATCCTTGGGCGGAACATAAAAGTCACGCAGCTAAATGTGCTTTTGTTCAGCTTGGCAAAAAAGAAGACGATTTGCAAGTAAGTTGACAGTACGTTTAGTTCAGTTCAATATTAAGAACTACTTTTGTTTATTCTGTAATAAGTTTGGTTTTTGTTGTTGTATAGATGTAATTAAAAAACTCACTTTTAAATCAAAATATTTTAAATAACTTCAAATGATATAATAAGCAAAAATTATTTGCTTGAATGTATGCAAGTTGGTCAACTTTTCCAGCCGTCATAACCAGATAACTAAATCATTCTGTACAGTTTTTGGTCAATAAAAACCACAATGTTATATGTATCAATCAACTAGCTATTCAATGACTGGATTACAGTTGAGTGTAAGCAACCTGGGGCCCTACCATGTACGCTTATAGCAGTATTATTTCCATCTTGCTAAATGTCTGCCTTTATAAGCAACTTTATGGTATATGTCATAAGGTTGTCTTTCTCGACTGACAATTAGTATTGTGGAAATAGTACTGTTTTAAGAGCTTATGGTAACCCCCCCTGACCCTAACAATTCTTTTTAAAATCCAACAGTCTCAATAGTTGAGAACCCTGGAGGGTGGATGGATGTTATATTAGAACTGTCCTTTTTTGACGAATCTTATGGGTTTTGTTTAACATTCTGATTTAACATCCAGACACATTAGTACTGCACAATAATGCTGAACTTACAAGGCAGTCATCTACATTTTTTTTTCCTTCAATTATACAATTTACATTCAACCTTCTATATGTATTTAAAGATAGCTTAAATTTCAAGTTAAACTTGTTTAATTTATTCAGTATATTTTCTTTGAATGTATTCTTTATGTCTTTCTTTCTTTGTATGAAAAGATAAGGCAAACCTCTTAGAGTAATTATTTTTGATTTTGCAGCCAATTACTTTACGTAATTTTTTCCTGTAAAATTAATGTATATCTTTTAATATAGTGAAACTGCGAACTCAATTTGTGATAACTAGTACCTTGTCTGGAGTAAAATGAAGAGTTTTTTTATTGTCATCCATAAACATTAAAGCAAAGACTTTTTATTAATTTAATTTTCTGTAAATTTTGAACCTCCACAAAGGTTTTCATTCTACAGTGGCATAATGGAAATAGGTTGTTTATTTAAATGAGATACAACTGAAAACACGTGTCAAAGACACACAATACAACTAGCTCAGTGCCCTGCAATTGGTACAAATGCTCAGTAGATATAATATCTTTGTTACCATTGTCAAACTGATCTTTTGTCAACATAAAAAAAAATTAAAAGCAAAATGAAAAAAACAAATAACATCACAGCCCTAGGATCTCAGTTAATACTTACAAACAAAAATATATATTATAAAAAAAGTATTTTAAAGACTTCAAATAAAATTTTAATTAACAATTAGTAAGGTTCAATCGAAATAGGATTTGTCATTTTGCACTCTTGAAGACAATACAAATTATAAGCGAGGAGTTATACAGAACTAGCATCCCACTCTGCTTGGCACGGGTTTAAATATACGTATAAACCTTCTTCTTAAATCACTTTATCTATTAAAAAAACTGCATCAAAATCTAATGCATTATTTTAAAGATTTAAACATACAACAAGTTTCATAGGGACAGAGAAAGTGACAGTGTTTTATACTATGTAGTAATCCAAAGAATCCTGTATAATGAATTATTGTTTTCAAGAAAACAAAATGATACCAATGTGATTCCTATTACTGATTTGCCTTAAATTAAGATTCAAGTTGGCACGGGTTAGTGCCAAAGGTTTTTAGTTGTTAAGATAGTTTTAATGTCAAATTCTAAAAAAAAATTATTATATTCTTTCAGCTATCTGAGTGCTTGTCCATTATAAAACAATATATGATAAATAACATAAAGCAAATTACTGAAACTGTCAAAGAACAAATTGAGGAGAGTGAAAAGGTAACAAGAAGGCGTTGTTTGGGAAGAAAGATATGACACAATCATACATGATCCATTGAAGGATTTTAAGGAATGTATTTGCTTAAGTCTACAATTTTGTGACATAAATAAAATATTTATGAAGTTTTTTTATTTATTAAAACTTATTTGGACATGAGATGAAATAGTTTAGGAAATTAGCTACTGAATTGTTTTGCTAGTCCAATGAGTCAAAATGGTAGAGTTGTATTGGATTTGCACTACACTTTGAGGTACCGGGTTCGATCCCCGGGGTTGGGCAACTCTATAAACTAATTTCATAATAAAGATAAAGTTGCCCGGGATTGGATATATGCCTGGTTGGCAATAGGCTTGCCACCTATCACATTGTGGGACTTAGTGTCTTCGGCTAGTTGTAGGGATATGGGTATAGATATGGTATACTTACTTAACCTATTTTTGTTTATTGAACTTAAATTTTGTTTATTCATTCAAATTAATCATTCACTACTACCTAACTTAAAAATCAACAGTAGAAAATACATTATTGAACAAATAAAAAAAAAAATGTTTAACTGCTGTATATCAAGTGTACATAATGCTTTTAGAGAGCTTACTTATAGATATAGGCCTACTTTTTACTATTTTTTTATGTAAGAAAACAGCAAATAAGCATGTGGTTCATCCGATAGTAAGGTAACACTTGCGGGGCAGTTTGAAATAGGCGAAGACGTTTAAAATAAAATAGGTAAATGGACATTACTCCATAGTAAAAAAGGTGTGTGTGTGATTCACAAACGATAGAAATGAAACTTCAGTAAATCGACAAAAGAATGAGATAAATATATATAATCCTATACATTATTGTATTTGTGTTTCTTACCTGTCGTTTTTTCCGTTGCGTCCAGTTTGAAATCACGATTCTAAAGAAGTTTCACTTCAATAATTGTGCCTATCCTACTCTTGCCATTCTCAAGGTACTGACTGTTAATGTAGTTTTGTTTGAAGAGACGCACGCCTTTGTGGTAGCGGTCCGGCGTCGGATTTGACTACTTGAGGTTTGACCCCAGGTCAGGCAAAAAAAATTATAAAATGTGTATTTTCAATTTTCTAATAAAAATAACGTCCGGGATTAGATATGTGCCTCGTTGGCGATAGCGAATACCACCTATCACATCGTGGGAATTAGTGTCTTCGGCTAGTAGTGGCCGTGGTTGTGCCTCTGCCTACCGATTTTGGGATAAGGACGTGAAGATACTTTTTTGGTTTGAAGAGAAGAATAACATATCTTATATTATACTAACTTATATTGGCAATGTATATTTTTTTTATGGTAAGAAACTCACGTCGCCTAGAGAACAAAAGTGGTAAGTAATGGTGCGTTGCCAACCTGAGGCTAAGAATTTAGGCCTCGAGCAAAAGAAAGTATGCCGGCTAAATTATCCTCCCATCTGGAACACGTCAACGGCAAGCACTGACGTTATGGCGGCAGGAAAAGATAAGGCGGTGCTACCAATTCGGGTGAGTAAGATAATAGGTTGGTAATCTGTCACCAACCGAAAATATATCCAATCTCGGGCAAAGTTGTTTTTCTATTTAGAAATTTAAAAAGCATTTTTTTGTTGAGACCCGGTCATCTAACCTTGAATCAGAATCAGAATAATCATGAATTCAAGTCCAACACTGGACCACACAGACTACAGAGACGATTATGGTGTTATTTATTAAGTGTGTAGTTTTCTTGCCAGCCCGTATACTTTTACGCCTCTATAGTATCTAATTCCTTAAGATTTTTTAGGTTTTTTTACATCTGCATATAAAAAAAACTCAAAATATTAAAAAAAAACTACAAATATTTTTAACAAACTGAAAAGGCTGTCTTATATTATAATGGAATTCTAGTATCACATTTTTTTTCTAAATCCTAGCTTCGATTTTTAACCAGTGCCCTCCTTTAAGTCGTCTATTCACTGGATCATTGGCTAATGTTGCTGGTATAACTGTTCTTTTTGATAAACTTATCTTTATTTTTTTTAATAGATGGTACAGGAGAACTTTACATTCGAGTACTGCAAATTTCATACCTGAAAGTGAAATTATAAATGTAATTTGAAGAACGTCCCAAGGTTCGATCTGACTGCCAGTACTCTCCCATAATATCTTCCGGCTCTTTAGATTTTTTATGGAAAAAGACTGCGAACAAGCTCGCGGCTCCCCTAATGGTAAGCAGCCTATAGACACCTTAGATGTTGTAGGTGCGTAGCTGCTACCCGCTAGCCTAACTTCCAAATCCCCGAATTTAAGCTAGCATACTTACTGGCTAAATATAAGAGGTAATCGTAATTATATAATACCGATTGTGCCTGTCACTTCGTTAGCGTGGAATTAAACAAAAAAGCTATTTACCTATTCATAAAACTAGCTTAAGTTACTCCTAATTACTACTACGTGCTAGTGAAATACTCGCCAACGTCGGTACAGCCGTTACAGAGATTAGCCGGAACAAACAGACAGACAAAAACTGGAAAAATGTCACAGCACCGTGTAGGTATACGTTCATTCATGCATGTAGTAAATCGCTGTTATTTTAATATTACCTACCAACAGACACTTCTCTTTTGTTTATGAATACATATGTAACAAATATGTTTATATTAAAAAACGTTATACGACTTCACCGGATTGGTACCAACACTTCATCTATTTGTGCAATCATAACATCAGTGCTGGTTACTGTTGTATTGCGATTTAGCAGGGAAAAAAGTTTGACATTCCCGCTTTTAGTTGTCAACGCAGTACTTAAAATTTGTCCATTGGTGAAGGTAATAAGTAGGTACGTAGGAATGTTTTCCTACCATTAGCAAATTGCTTTCCATTCATATATTTCTATTAATTGAAGTGGGCAGTAAGACAAAAGCCAATTTCATATGTGTTAGGATCTAAGGTTAACAATAAATGTACATAGAGGAAATAGTAAACACACCTATACAGTGTCTAGCACCAATCCCGAATGGTATATAGGCTACTGGGTTCATGAGCGGTTTATTTGTTACCGAAAACCGTTCTGGGTCAAACTTTTCTGGGTCAGGATGATATTTTGGATCGCGTTGGATGGCCCAAATTGGTATTTGTACAATATCCCCTTTTCGAACCTGGAAAAATAGTTATAACTAATTATCATAAAGAAATATTTTTTTAAATTAAGTATATCTAAGACGTCACAAGAATCTTTGAATAGATCTACGTGAATAAATATATTTTAATTTTTAACATAAGCGCAGATTAACACCAAAAAGCGACATACATTTTAATAATTATGTCGCCTAAACAAAGTATCGATCGTAGGTATCCCCAAAGAGGTAGGGAGAATAGGTACAATCAGGACACCCACTACTAGCCGAAGACGCTAAGTCCTACAAGGTGATAGGAAAAAAGCCTTGCGCCCACCGGGCACAACCAATGCCGGGTAATGTTGTTTTTATTAGAAAATTGAAAAAGACGTTTTCTCTTTGTTGGCTGGCTCGGGGATCGAACCCAGAACCTCATGAAGTCTAGTCCAACGCCGTCCAGAGAGGCGATCACACAAAACCTGAGTACTTTCCTCGATATCTCTGGAATTGCATCATTAGATCCAGGCAAGTTTGTAATGAGACCACAGAAGCATGGTCTTTTAAATTAAAAATAAATAAAACTAATCCAGAAATGACGGTAAAATAGAACATAAAACAATATAGGAGAAATAGGTTTGTGTCTCCGCGATACTTTTGGAGCCTTTTGAAGTTAAATACTTCTTTTGGCTCGTTAGGAAAAAATGATGAGGGTAAACTTTTACGACGCGCGCGCACACCGTCACGAAAAACCGACATGATGAAGTTAGCTATAGATGAGCTATAGATTTTAGTTTTTTGTGATATTTTTATTAAATATTAAATAAACTTTATTTAACTAAATAAAACTTTTACTTTATTAAACTAATAAAACTTTTAATGTATTAAATACCTTTTTTTCTATGGTTAGTACTTAGTGTCATTTTGTCTACAAATGTAAAATAAGGCAAAAGATAAAATTTTTAAAAAGATTTTTATCTTATTACGCCGAAGAAGTATAACTTCTAACGCGTGTACATAAGTACACACACATTTTTTTCATTAATGGGCAGGATGTGGGAACGTTTCCAGGCAGATGGACAAAACGCTTCACGTTATGATCGATTCAGAAGATCGAGGTATAAGCGACCGGAAGCGATAACATTTGCCTGCAACCTGAAATAAAAATTGACCGAATGCCATCTGTAGGGCTACTCTTGAATCTCATTTATCATGCGAATTGGAATCGTATATATAATTTTAGATTCTTTGGATCATAGTATTAGCAGATTATTAATATTTAGGTACAAATAAATTCAACGGATCCTATGGAATAATTTATTTGTTTACTTATGACTAAATGTTAATAACTAATTTGCCAGTATTGTGTTCAAGAGTACAGTAGGTCTACCTAAAATCACATACGCTATTTCAATTTCCAATGTTGTATAAGTCGAGCTTCTAGAATCTAGAGTAACCCTACTGGTCCTGGACCTGTGTGAATTGATTCCACTGAGGATTTTTTACTGCAAACTGCTCAAATTCGATTGTAGTCGATATTTGAGGGAATGTGAAATCTGAGGTCGTACGTCATGAGGAGGCCTTAGGACAGTTGTCTGTTTATGCGCTAATAATATTAAAAAAAACCGACGGGTTGTACTCCGGGAGTGCCGACAGAAGTGAAAACTTGAATATTAACGTTGTGCATTTTTGATATTTTGGAATGGTTATGATGGTTTGGTTTGGAATCATTTTGCACGAATTGCTTTAATTATCAGTATGAAAGTACTGTCATTTATGTGGTAGAATACAATATTAATTTAATGCTTTATCGTACACAAACGTGACAACACGAACATTCGCGCAAGCGCCCTGCGCCGTCTTAAGAATTTTTGTCTCACAAATCAGGTCACGTGTCCTGACGCGAGTTTCGAAGTTTTTACCCATTCCAAAAAAAGTGCGCAACGCCACTAAAGAAGTGTTCACTTCTATAAGTAGGTACTTACAAGGTAAGTCGTATCTGCGTCGTCATTTGGTGCTCCGAGATCATAGTCATCTACACAGCATCTATCAGTAGTGATTAGCGGAGGCCATAGTCTTAAGACTTCTGTAATAAGTAATTGTTTAGTAATAAGTTTTGTTAGTCGAGGAGCTAGCGTACACTTCTAACTTCACAGACCAACTGCGAGGCTTGGATTCGATTTCCAACGAGAGTAGGTATTTGTGTGATGAACATTTAAATGTCTGCATTTTCGGGTCTGGATGTTTATTACATTTATTCTGGTATCTATTTAAGTATTTATATGTATTAGAAACATTGACTAAGTATAACGCAAGCATATAATTTGCTTATTTTGGGGCTAGAAATATAAAAACTGTTGTCCAGGAATATAAAAAATATCACTTTTACAAATCAAGTAGGTTCCTATTTATTTTTTTTTTAAATAGAGCTTGTAGAATACTATAACATCTGTCAACACTAAAAAAAATAAATTCCAGTTGGAAATCCTATTAACATTATAAATGCGAAAGTTTGTATGTATGGATGTTTGTTACTCTTTCACGTAAAAACTACAAAGCCGATTACGATGAAATTTGGTATGTAGGTAGCTGAAGACCCAGAATAACATATAGGCTACTTTTTATCCCGGAGTCCCCGCGGGATTGGGACTTACGCGGGTGAAACCGCGGGGCGCAGCTAGTAATAAATAAAATAAATAAATAATCATCATCATCATCTAGATATCATCTTATAACCTTAAAAAACAATGTTTCTTTACCTGAAAACACCATATCTAGAAACTTCATACTTTTAATAGAGTCATAACAGATCTTTCCGCCGGTTTTAGCATCAGTTTCTTTGATTTCTTGCACTAATCGCTCTTGGACCTCAGGATGCACAGCAATTTCATATAGAGCAAATGATAGAGTTGATGATACGGTCTCAAACCCCGCAAAAAAGAATGCAGCGGCCTGAGCAGCTAAATCAGTATCTGACCATTCTGAAAAGACATAAAAGATAAAAGTTATGTCTAGGCGCCGGTTGGCAAGGAACGCTGTTAAACGCTAAAAAGAATTTTCACAAAAAATGATAGATTAATGAAATTCAATACATACATGCATACAATCATATCTTCAAGCCAAATCCCTTACGGGGTAGGCAGAGAGTATCGAGTGCTAAACTTCACGATCCTGGCAGCCTAGCTTCTTCCACTTTTACTACCCTTTTCGTAATAACACACCACCTTCGAATAACACCAGAGTGATTTGATAATAGAATGTCCACCTAGGACTCACCGGATACATCTATCCACATTTGTAATGTATATCTGCTTTTGTCAATCTTTCATCTATCATCCTTTCTGTTCTCACTGTTACGAATGCAGTCAGCGAGAGTAACACCACAGATTTTTCGTAGCTCTCTTTTCCACCGCATTTATCCTACTCTCATGCTTTTTCTGACATACCCAATTCTCACTTCCATACAACAACGTTGGGATAAGCACAGAATTATGAAAAGCGAGTTTGACTGAAACCTCGCTTTGAAATAGCTTACCCAGCGCTCCATTCACACTATTCCCTGCACACACTGTCCTTTCCACTTTCGCGTTGTACCTTCCATCCCTGTTAAAAGCACGACCAAGATATACAATTTCATTCACTTGTTATAGCACGGAATAATCAACTACAACTCTTACACCCGTTTTATGTCTCTTTCAAACACTATTACCTACATTGGATTTCATCGCATTTAAATGCTAACCTGTTTCTTTATAATCATTTTCAATACTTGTGAACAGTTTTTCCAGCTCCAATGAGAGACTAAAAGCATAGCATCATCTGCAGAAAGCTAGCAGTTTACCATTTGGTCACCCATACACATTGCCACATTCATTGACTTTAATCTTTGAAGATATTTGTCTAAATACAAAATAAATAAGCGTGCTGACAACACACAATCCTGCTTGACATCAAACTATGGCGTTATGTTGCCGCCCACCCGTACACGGTACACATACTATACAATGTAAATATGCACAGCCCGCAGCGTCTGTCTATCCCATAATCTGGTAAAATGTCCCAAAGTTCCCCACTTTTAAAAACCTATCAAATGCTTTTTTATAAAAATATACATTTTGTCAAAAATACCTATACATCTACACCGTGTAAATGACAGCGTAACGAAAAATGCAACCATGGATTCTGTACATGGTAGACATGCATATGTATTTGGAATTGTGTGTCGGAAATTTCACGTATTTTTCAATCTACAGTCCACATTGATCGAAGTTGAGGGCCGGCATTGATTATGGTAAACGCTAATAATAACAATTATTATGGTGGTGCCTAGTTCTGCAACACTGCCAAACTGGTATCACAATCTTGCTTATTACGTTCCGGTTTAGAGTGTAGAGTAAGTAGCTTGTACATTTGATTTCCGATACATGATTGATTACATGATTCCGACAGATGATTACAGTCTAAGTTTAGCCGAAGACCATTTCCATAGAGGTTGGCCAGGCGTGGAATTAGCTTTCAAAATAGGTTATGGTAACAATCTGAAAATGGGCTAGGTGCGACTCTAAGTAAGTATACCTTCCTAATGGTTGATTATGTTCTTCACCGTGCATTCACCATTTTTTTTTATAATATTGGAAGGCAAACAAGCAGACGGATTTCCTGATGGTAAGAAATTCACGTCGCCTAGAGACACCAAAGGTGATAATGATGCGTTGCCAACCTGAGGCCGGGATGTTAGGCCTCAGCAAAAGTCAGTTTACCGGCTTCCTTACTCTCCAACCAGAACACGTCAACAGCAAGCATTGACGTTATGGCGGCAGGAACAGGTAAGGCAGTGGTACCAATCCGGGCGAGTCACTGCTAAACTCTACCACCTAGTAAGATGTCACGGTGTTAGTGACGGTGAGCCTATGCTCGCCTTTTACGAGCTGCCTGGCAGGAAGGCTAACAGATGGTCTATTCTACAAAGGAGCCCGGACCAACACGGGGAAAAACCCCATAACATCTACAACATACATAATGTTTTTCATTGGCTAGGGACTTTTTCACCTAATGATATCCACACGAAACACAATCAATATATATTAGTTTTAAATAAATAAATAAATATCTCTGGACAAATTGCACAAATCGAATCTAACCCCAAAGTAAGCAAATTATATGCTTGTGTTATGTGTGTTAGTCAACGATACTATTACATGTAAATACTTAAATAGATTCCAGAGTAAATTTAATATAAAACCAGACCCAGAAATGCAGACATCTAATCATCACACAAATGCCTGACCCCGTCGGGAATCGAACCCGA
>NJDD01003375.1:74805-85444 GCA_002245505.1 Calephelis nemesis | reverse complement strand
GGCGTGTACGCTAGCCACTCGACGAACGAGGCGGTCAAATAGTATGTCGTTACCTAAAACATCCTATCTTTAGATCTTTCATCTTTACATCTTAATAGGTATTATTGTTGTTGACGTTGTTTCCAATTTATAAATGGCAATGTTTACACTGACTTGGTTGTAAAAATATACATCTTTTCAAAAATAGTTTTACGTACCTAGTAATTATGGCGTTAGTTTAGATCAGCGACGCGAAACGCTAATCTTTCTGGCCGCCATAAAAACTGTTTGTAAGTATACTTTTTTTAAAGGCACTTATTTGCCAATTAGTGCTCGCAAAGATTTACTTAAAGTATTAACCTACTAATAAGCAATAATTAAAGTAGTATTGACTTTCGCAATGTTGGCCTTCTGTTTATAATTGTTAGATGTCAAATGTTTGTCATCTTAATATAATCTTTAGTTGTTTGTTTTGTTTGTTAGTTTAAGCCTTTAGGCCATGCTACCATGTCTTCCGTATTAATTCTTTACTTCAGTCATTAGTCACTATTTACAAAGTCAAGTCTGGGTCTTGAGTAAAGTAGTGGTTTCGTTACACAAGCTCGTCTATGAGATTTTTGGCGGCAGCGAGGAAATTTACGATACACTAATTTCTTATTAATTTATGAATTTTGTTATTAATTTATGAAATTAATTTATGAAATTGATTATTTAATTTATGAACTTTCACTGAACAAAATTAAACTAACTCCCACCTAAATTAACCAATTTTACTCATAATTTACACTAAATTTAATAATTGTGAAAAAAATACGACCATCTTCATTCACGATGGCCTAAAACTCAAGTAAGTATATGTACTTGACTATTATTTCGTAGTATACTTTACTTGTCTCTGGTTGTACGTACGGGCTGAGCACTCTGCTCCGCCCACAAAGCTCGATGAAGTTGCAAAAAATAGCGAGATTAGCAAAATTAGTCTTTTAAAAAAAAAGTCCAACTTGAGCTCAATGGCGGATCTGTACTTGACGAACTTTAAACACTAAAAATACTTACTGTTTCTAACTCTTTTGAGCATATGAATCAAATCAAGTCTGTTAATGTTGTGATTTTCTCGTGCGTTCATATTGTCTATTACTAGGCCCAAGAAAAATGTCTTGGCTTCACTTGACAGCAGATTCAATTTCAAATACTGAAAATGTATAAATATGTCGTTACTTACATGAATTTCAACGGAACAAAACGCGTACATATAAGATTGGTATCCATTTGTTTTTATATCTTGGCATTTCGGTCCTGTTGCAAGGACCGTGGTCACGAATATATGTTTATATTAGAAGATACCCTTCTGATGTTGTAATCTATGTATCACAAACCATAAATAAACGCAGTAAATCTGCAAAATGCAAATACCGACTCCAAATACTTCAGTAGGCTTCTCGTCGCGATTCTTTTTTTGAAAGATAACAAATGAATCTTAAATGATTTATTAAAATCCTACTAATAATTTTTGAGTGAAGTACTAATACTGAAGGCAAAAATTTTATGCTTTTATTACACGTTGTAGTTGTAGTAGGGGAAACAATACAATTCTTGGCACATTAAGCAAATTTCTCATTTTGATAGTCTATAGAAAATAAATTACTTACAATATCGACTGCAAAATATTGATTTCCTGTTGCCACATTATCTAGCTACAATTCTAAGTTAATTTAGAGTGCTCAAATATGACCTAATTTGAGTAATTAAAGAAAATTTAAGAAAATGCACAAAAGCACCATAGTTGGCCCCCTTTGGCATAATTATTGTCCCCAAAATAGGTATGTATAATGATTGGCAGTGCTAATTATTATATCAGTGGTGTGCCAATATTTGTAATCCAAAGAGAATAGTGATGGGAAATTAATTATACCTATTAAAATACAAGTAGAAAATACATTTATTAGATATCTAGGTATACTAATATTATAAAACTGGAAACTTTTTTTTGATTGGTTGGTTGAACGCTTTTTTTTTTTGGAATGACTATTGCGTTGCCAACCTCGCGGTTTTTACAACTTCACCGGGCTTTATAGTTGAACGCGCTAATCGCAGGATGTACTGGTCCGAATTGTAAAATTACTTTTGTTGAATAGTCCGTTTGTTGAGGAAGGCTTTTAACATCACGCTAAATCGTACAAGTACAGAAAAAGAGTGGTTGGAACCGCTGCGGATAGAGAGTTTGTGCTATTTATAAGTTCTTTTTTTTAAAAAAAAAGGTGTATGACATGCATTTGACACACACAAACAAATGTATTGATGACAACGAAGATCACAGATGTCGCACTAAAAAGTTTAGAAACAAAGTAGTTGGTCTTAAAAAATGAAGATGGCGCTCTTATCAACAAAATATTAAAATTTATTATGGTCGAATTTCGACCAAAGGGCGACCACTAGTTTAGATTATTACGAAAATCATAAACATATAGCATTATTGTGATACCTTTGCCATTGTAGGAAATGCTACTAAGTAGCCCAGTATTAACATTTGGAAAAAGTTGAATGATGCTATTGCTTTTCCCAATTCGTAAAACTTTTCATCCCGATTCGTGGATGAGTCTACTTTAACTCCATATGCACAGGAAGCTATGACGTCACTAGCGTACCTGGATGTACTGTCTTTGAAGTCCACTTCGACTGACTTATCTGTAAATAAATTAATAGATTTTTGTAAATAAAGTGTCTTCAATCCCGTTTCCTCTACTAGGTAGGCAGAGTTACAACCAGGGCACCCATGACTACCCGAAGACTCAATTTCCACAATATGATAGATAGCAAACCTATCGCCAATCAGGCACATATCCAACAAAAATACAATTCAAAAATTGTTTTTATTACAAAACTAAAACAGTATATTTGCTTTATTTGATATTTTCCACCTTCGGCGCTTGGTAAAACTTACAAATATTCGTATTTTTTAAATGAAGAAACACTTGTACTGTTATGCGTAAAACAGTACAAGTGTGTTTTTTTTTCATTTTAAAATATCATTACTTTTTGTTGCCTGACCCTGGGATCAAACTGGAGAACTCACGAAGTCAAGCCTTACCCGGGACCGGTAGACCACAGAGGCGATATATTTATCATTTATTTTTGAAACATTCTTCAATGATAAATTTACTTTTAAAGTTAGTAATTAAAATTAAAAATATATGTTCTTTTTATTACCATTCCTTATGCATGATAAAAAGAAGTAAATTCCACTCAAATTATAACTTTTTACAGAATATTATTATCATTATGGATAAATAATTCTAAAATACACCACTGCTAACAAAATCCCCAGAATAATAATTATAGTTTAAGAGCTATTTTTTAATATTTTCGTCAAATACAAAAAAATATATATTTACTAGTTCAAAATTGGTGACTTCTTATATTTAAGTTCACTAATGAAATATCTGCCATATGGCAAGTTTTCACCCAAAGTGCAATTAATGCAACGGGCAACATACTCTATACAAATGAATTTATTTTGACTAGACTACGAAGAGTAAAACTGCAAAAACCGACTTCGATAAGTAAATCAGCTACTTACACAAAAGTAAGTAGTGTAGTAAGTACTTAAGTATTTTCCTCCATTTTCTCGAGATCCATCATCAGATACAATCTTATGCCTCGTTAGGAACGGGTTGTTTTTAATTTTAAGTAACGAGTTGTTTTGATTACGGGTAGTAGTATTTTGTACGCTTATTAAGATTGCTAACAACACTTGCTTGTTTTCGACAGTTAACTCTGAATTTTTAAATATAGGAGTCCAATGTTAAAAGTTAATAGAATTTGAATTTAGAATTAAATTTAATTAGAATTTCCTCCTCGTTTATTAAAGTTGTTAAAAAATAATATTACTTTTTTAGGTACTTGCCAACCCGGCGAACTTCGTATAGCTTGACACTTTTTGTCCCGCTCACTAAAGAGTTTCTCGTAGAGGAGTTCATAATGTAAATTGAGCTATAACATGAGCCGTTTAATGTTTTTTTTGACTTTTTTTGGTTATGTCAAAGTAAATTAAATTGTATGCATTATTAGTGTAACTCAAAATGGTTGTCGGATCACATTAAAATTAATATGGGACCACGTCAAAATCCTTTTCTATCTTTCTAAAAATGAAATATTACAATCGGTTGGCTTTATTGGACGAGTAATCACGTAATAAACTAGGTACAATAAATTAAAAAAATCACTTTCCATCAGGTGACCCACTTGGTCGTTTGCCTCCTCTCGTATAAAAAAAAGTTAAATTGAGAAGAGTTTTTTCGTTTTTTGAAATGGGTTGAAAAAGAATCAAAATATTACCGTTTGATATCTCTATTTGTTTTTTCAATGACATCACCATGTGTACAGCAGCTTCCTCCATCAGTGGCAGCATCATACGAATCTTCAAGCTGGTAAATGCTGGACTGAGAGTTGAACGCATGTCTTTCCATTCTTGACCTGTTCGGACATTATCTTGTTTAATAATACTCTGTTTTCAACTGACTTAAAAACAGGAGGAGGTTATTTGTTCGACTTATAAATTTTTATATAGGTAGGTATTTATGTTGATATCTCTTGAATTTCTGATTCGATTTTGAAAATTATGTTGCATTTGCGTACTTCTGAGGTGGTCTCATTGCCACCAAGTTTGGATCTGATGATGAAAGTACGAAAGAAAGTAATTATCAAGGAAGATTCTCAACATTAGCATACTTAGATGATATACTCGTATATGGTAGAAAGACGGTTTTTGTGCAATGTTACTGTGCTTTGTAATGTAATGTTAGAAATCCTCCAGAATTCTTATGGTTTGCAAGGATCATAAGGGTCAAAGTCCCCCAGGGACTTGTCGGAAAGATAGTATGTATCCATAACTTTTAAAGAACGAAAAATTTCGCCCCAGACAGGATTTGAACCTGTAAACTTTCGTCTCAAGCCGACAAATGCTCTAATCATTTGAGCTTGTCAGGAATAGGTAAGACGGTAGTATCAATCCGGGCGAGTCGCTGCGAAACTCGGATGTCACTGTGATAGTGACGATAAGCCTGTGCTCGCCTTTTACGAGATGCGTGGCAGGAAGGCATCTGCCTTCCTATTCTGCAAAGGAGCCCAGACCAACACGTGGTTTATTGCGCAGTTTGACTATCAGTAGGTTATTCCAAGATATTTCGTAGTTGGCTGCTAGGCCTGTATTTGTTCGAGCGTGTCTATGTAGGTATGTCTGTAAATTGACAGTAATTAAAAAATCTTAATGACCTTTATTTGAGATAATAATTTTGAACATTCTTGATTATATGAGTATAATGTTGCATAATAATTAAGATGACTATCTTAATTACATAATAAATTTTTATGCATCTGTAAATAACTGACTAGGTAGCCTATACCTAGAGTTAAATAATGTTATTTCACATTAAACATTTGTAGAATTATTAATAATTATTGAAGATAACTTAAATATTAATAAGAATAAGGTAGCTTTCTTCAGAAAATTAGGTTATTCGAAAAAAGGTGCTAAAAACTCACACACTTACAAACTTTCGTCGCTACAATTTGCAGGTTAATTCAATAATTAAATATTAGAATTAATAAAATTCTGTATTATTTAAGTGCCACCGATTCAATTTGTTTAACCGACTTTGATATTACTTAATTATATCTGCACTCATATCCACGAAGAGGTAGGCTGAGGCACAACTTTACCACAAGCCGAAGACAATAAAACCTACAACGTGATAGGTGGCAAGTCTATCGCCAACCCGGCACATATCCAATCCCAGTATTTTTATAAGACATTTGGAAATACGAATTTTTCTACATGACATCTTAATTTTTTTTACAATGCAAGCCATAACGTTTTGTATTGGCATCATTTTGCGTGAAAATGATTTTGATATGGTGTCATTAGTCAGTAGTTAGGTATTAGTTAATGTTGTAATTAGCAAAACCGGTAGGCTATTTATATAATAATAAACTATAAGTGCCTCGTAAAACAGTACATTTTTAAATTTTATATATGTTTTTTTCTTTTTTTTATGTTATACCTACCTAGGAAGGCAAACAAGCAGGTGGATTTCCTGATGGTTAGAAATTCACACCGCCTAGAGACACCAAAGATGTTAATGATGCGTTGCCAACCTGAGGTCAGGATGTTAGGCCTCGAGCAAAAGTAAGTTTACCGGCTACCTTACCCTTTGGACCGGAACACGTTATGACGTTATGGCGGCAGGAATAGGTAAGGCGGTGGTACCAATCCGGGCGAGTCGCTGCAAAACTCTACCACCTAGTCAGATGTCACGGTGTTAGCGACGATAAGCTTATGCCCGCCTTTTACGAGCTGCCTGGCAAGAAAGGCAGATGGTCTATTCTGCAAAGGAGCCCGGACCAACACGGGGAATATTAGGTACATTTCTTCTTTTAAAATTAAATACCTTAATAATATAAACTAACATTAACATACCTTTTAACACCAACAAATTCCTTCTAATAAATGCATCTTTTGCACCTTCTCCAAAAAAACGATGGTCAGTAAAGTAATCAAAATCTTCCACAGCGATTTTCTTAATTATTTTTAAATCACGTAGCATTATGATCGGTTTCGTTAATTCATAGAACCCAATGAACCTGCAAAATTAAAAAAAAATGTTAGCCAAAAATACTTATTTTAGCATTAGGGGATAGAGCACACTGGCCTAAGTAAACATCAAAACTTTTTTATTTCCTTTTTTATTATATTTTTTGTTCATTTGTAAAAGCTAACCCATCAAACGCTATTCTGCCTAGCGGTGTTTAATCTGAACTCATCAAATTTAATAATATAAAATAAAATCGGTCAAGCGCATGTCGGACTCGCCCATTCTGTAAGGTTGTGTAATCATAAGGAAGGTAGGTGGTAGATTTTCCCAACGATTCGTCCGGATTGGCACCACTGCCTTATTTATTTCTGCCGCCATAACGTCAGTACTTGCCATTGAAGTGTTCCGGGTCGGAGTGTAAGGTAGTCTGTAATTTTACTTTTTCTCTTAGCCTAACATCCCGGCCTCTGTTAGGCAACGCACCATTACCACCTTAGATGACGTGAATTTCATACCATGAAGAAATACGTCAGCTTGCTTGTCTTCCACTATCATAAAAAGTATCAACGTTTTCATGCTTACCTTTCTTCTGGAAAAGCACTGTAAATATTTAGCAAATTATATGCAAAATGTTCTGTGGGTAGAAACAGCTGTCGCATGTTCCCAAATGGCGGTATTGGTATCGGGTATTTGATTCCGTATCGTTTGAATCTTGAATATGCACGTTGGTAATATAATGCCAGCAATGCTGTAGCAGCAGCTATCCATATTACGTAAGACATCACACTGAAACTAAAGAGCTTGTAGTGAATATATATGTAACATAAAATACCTGTGTCTAAGCAATGAAAATCTATATATTAATACGTGATACCAAAACTTTGGACCCCTTTTTACGAAAATTGCGCGGACGGAGGAGCATAAAGTTTGGCACACTTGTGGTTTATGTGCAGGAGAAGTGCAAAACGCTAATATTTTTCAATAATAATGCTTACAAAGTACATTAAATCGATAAATAAAAAATTACCCACACTACCATGCATTTGACACACACAAACAAATATATTGATGGTAACGATAAAAGATCAAAGATGGCGCACCATACAGTTTGGAAACAAAGGAGTTGGTTTCGAGAAATGAAGATGGCGTTCTTATCAACAAGATATTTAAATTTATCGTGGTCGAATTTCGTCCAACGGGCGACCATTAGTATCAAATAAAAAACTATTTTCTTTTCTACAAAAAACCGCCGAAATTTGTAAAAGTAAGAATGTAAGAGTTTTGGTTGGTGTAGTGCTAAAACAAGTGAATTAAAGTTTGTATCTTGGTGGTGTTTTTGCACGAATGGAAGGTAAACCGCGTATGTAGGAACTCCCTCACACTCTCCGTGTGTGCAGGAAATGGTGTGAATGAAGCGCTGGGTAAGCTATTTCAAAGCGAGGCTTTGAGTCAAAGTGCTAGACTCGCTTTGCATAATTCTGTGCTTATCCCAACGTTGTTGTATGGAAGCGAGACTTGAGTATGTCAGAAAAAGCATGAGATTAGGATAAACGCAGTCGAAATACGAGCACTATGGAAAATCTGTAGTGTAACGACCGCCGAATGCATACGTAAGAGCGAGTTTCAGGAAAGAGTGGGAAAGAAAATGTTGGTGCCAAAATGAGAAAGAGCATGCTTCGCTGGTTCGGTCGTATGGAAAGAATGACAGGTCAAAGATTGACAAAGCATATATACAATACGATTGTGGGAGACCTAGGTTGACATTCAATCAAATAGATCGGGGTAATCCCCGAATCCGAGGATGGTGTCAAGAGTTACCGAAACCGGCGTGTTTGTATGAAAAGAGTAATGAATGTGGACAAAGCCAAGTAGATCTTCAAGGATCGTGAGATTTGGCTATAATCTCTGCCTAGCAAGTCAGGGACTGGGCGTGAATGTATGTGTGTGGGTGTGTAAAACTGGTTAAGAAGGCTGTCACTGATAGGATGACCCAGCAAGAAACCTCACAGTTTTCATCTAAAGGTCATGCATAGACAATAAAAAATAGAACCACGGTCCCGATACCATCAGGATAACCGTCTGTTATCTAATCATATCAATCAATTCATAAAATTATAAATCAGCGGTTAATATAATATACTGATAATAACATGTCCGATACAGATATGTTGGAAACTTGAAATATTTCATTATAGGTATGTAATAAAGTTATGATTGAAACAATCAAAAAAGCAATCACATTTTTTAAATAAAGAAACAACTGTACTGTTTTACGTATCACTTATAATTTATTGAAGTGAAACTTATTTATCGGGGTTGGAAAAAAATTGTGTGTGTACGTATGTACACGCGTTAGAAGTTTACTTCTTCGGAGTAATAAGATAAAAATCTTTTTAAAATTTTTATCTTTTTCCTTATTTTAGATACATTTGTAGACAAAATGACACTATCCATAGAAAAAAGGTATTTAATACATTAAAAGTTTTATTATAATGCATTATTTAGTTAAATAAAGTTTATGTAATATTTAATAAAAACTAAAATGTTATCTATAGCTAACTTCATCATGTCGGTTTTTCGTGACGGTGTGCGCGCGCATCGTAAAAATTTACCCTCATCATTTTTTCCTAACGCGCCAAAAGAAGTATAACTTCAAAAATTTAGTGTAACATTTTTTCGTTACGCGTCATATTTTTCCGTTACGCGCCATCTTTGTTCTTATCCCTAAAACGCGTGATTCGAAATATACTTTCCCAGCGGAGTAGGGATTGGCAATAAACTTTATTTAACCAATTTCTGTAAAGTTGCATATAGTAAATTATTTTTTGAAAAATAACGTCATAAAGACGTTTCACTTCACTTCGTACGAGTGTACGCTAGTACACGCACACATTTTTTTTATTTTACAAATAGCCTACCGGTTTCGCTTATAGCGTCATCAGGGCTAAAATTTAAACTACAAGTTTTAGTGTTTAAATTTGAGGAGTTTAAGTTTTAGCCCTGATGGTGCGGTTATAAGCGAAACCGGTTTGCTATTTCCAAATAATGAATTATAAGTGATACGTAAAATGGTACAAATATTTCTTTATTAAAAAAACATGATTATTTAGAAGTTTCACCTAGCGCCGACGATAGAAAATATCAAATAAAAAGCAATAGTTTCTTTTTGTTTGATGCGGAGTAGTTTCAAAATGGTCCCAGAAAAATTTGATTGAGAAAGACCCATTAGCTTTTATTTTATGAGCATTTTTTATTTATTTTCACCTGTCCCGATGTCTATTTTTATAAAACTAAATCGTATCAGCAATAAACTTAAAAGTAATAAAAATTACTGCGTTAAAAAAAACCGACTTCAAATCTAGAAAGTAAAAAATAATTAAGATTTAAGATTACCTAATTATATACTAGATATTATTTACTTGTGCCATTGACTAATAGTTTTGAAGTCGGTGCCAAGCCAATGTCATACTTTCTTACAATATCATTATTAATAACCGATTTTAAACCTATTAGTAAATATCACATTTAAATAAAAGGTAGTACATAATTAATATTAAATATTTATTATTTTTTCTTTTTTAGTTCAGAAGTCGGTTTTTTAAAGTACTTAGTTATTGTTGATGCGCGTAGCCTACGCCTTTATGACTAATTAAAAATAAGAAAATTTACTTATACATAATTAACTTAACAATGAAAATATGGATACAATGAAAATAGAAAACCTGCGCACTGTATGCAAAAACAAATGACTTTTAAATTTATATTAATATTGCATAAATTTTATGCAATAGGAACCTTACCCAAATCCGGGGATTATATAAAAAAACATTCACTGCAAAAATAATATTTTTCTTTCACTAAAGTAGGATGTGCTGCTAGCTAGTGCTGATTTGAAAGTATGCTTAAGTGCGTTTTTGTATACCTATTACTGGTTTTCTTTGATTAAGTGCTAAGATAAAAATAAATTACTTATAATTAATGCAAAATATCTTAACAAAGAATAAAAAGCACTGAAATCACATTCCTTTAAACTTGATGTTTATTGTGATAGTACTTCTTTCTGTTTTTAT
>NJDD01003375.1:49809-63330 GCA_002245505.1 Calephelis nemesis | reverse complement strand
TTTCAAAACTTCGTCATTGATTTGAAAGGTTGAAAATATTATAAAAAGCTATTGTTCTTTACCTTACAGTTAATCCTATCATTCAAGCGGTTACATTTCTCCCTTAGGAACCTATTGAGATTTCGGAACAAACTATATGTAAGGACAAATAAGGTCGGCATCATTAATCCAGGATATATTTTGTTAAGAAAAAACAAGCAAATTATGGTACCAAAAGTTTTCCTTTGCAGAAAACATAGAAGAAAGCTTTGAACTTCTGTATATTACTATGTTTCTTGTAGGAACCTTGTGCTTTAAATATATATATTTTAAAAGGAAACAGCAAATGGTAAAATGTTTGTGAACATGGTGGGTCATATTATGTAACCACCAAAAATGACAGAAAAGTGGTCAAGTTCGAGTCGGACTTGCTTTTGAAGAGTTTCGTGACATTACAATCACAGTTTAGCACAAATTACCATTTGTAACCTAAAAATGAAGCTCACTTTGCCAACTTAATTTTCAAAATTTGTACTTTAGCGTCGTTGATTTGAATAGTTGAAAAATATTACAAAAAGCTATTGTTTTTTACCTTTAGTTAATCCTATCACATCGAGAGGTTCAATAGATGGTCTGCTTCTAACATATTTCTCTGCAATATGTGGCGTTATCCCACCAAGTAACTTTTCGAAACTTAATACATTCATTCTAAAGAATTAAAAAACTTGTGTGATCGATTTTTAAGACGTTGTACATATTTACAAAGTGGCTCCAGTACCTTCTGAGTATCTGTTGATCTCTTTCTGGCGTTTTAATATCAGCAGGAGCAAGAGGAGTCCAGTCAGTCCCATTTCGTTTTTACGAAATTAACTGCGACATTTCACAATGCATACGTCGACAACGTTGTGTCGTGCATCGTTGCACGATGCGATGTCGCTTCGTAAATTTTTATGATACTCGTCGTAGGTTTCCACGATGCGACGTCGCATCGTGAAACGACACTGCATCGTGTACGACGCGAGGTCGCTCGTGTCGTGTTTATGTGAGCTAACCCTAACGGATTGTCCACATCAGCACGTCACGACGTTGTTAATGGAACGGTCCGGTGTCGCGACATGATACGCCGTACATTAATAATGGGCAATGGCAACGTACATCAAATTGATATACGTAGCCATTTTATTAAAATGTGCGTCACGATGCTGTAATGTTACACGTTGTCATGTCTTGTACACATTTATTTAGGGGCATTTATCAATCAATCAGAGATATAGCAATCTTTATAAAAAGTCAGTCTCTAAAAAAACGAAAAAAGTTTTCCGCATTTTGTACCAAAGCACTGGATGTTCTTCAACAAGAGAATTTAATAAGTCAAAGTTAGCAAACCTCTGCACAATATGTCAACTGTGCTGTCAAGTGTCAAGAGGTGCCCAGTTATTACTTCATTCACACTATTTTCATACTTTATAATAATTATTATGTATTAAGTTGTCAGTTGTTATAATTGATAACATGTACATTATCAATTAATTTTGCCAAATTACTGAGTGCCAAAGTTTTCAATTCCAGCTAGTCATACAACTGTTAGTAAATTTTACAGAGCAAATAAACAAATGAGAGTTAAATTTAATTTATAGAAATCAAACATTTATAAATGTTTAAACATTTAAATCACATCAATTATTTCTATTAAAATTTTTTATTTATTTTTTTAATAGGTAAGCTTCGGCATTTATTACAAATAATTTAAAGGAAGATTATTTTTGATGTTATGTATCGTACACTATTACCGTTTCCAACCCCAGCTAGTCTGGGGAAGCAACAGCATAACCAACTCCTTGGCAGCCAGTACTATTACCTACATATTCTTACTACCACCGTTTACAAACCTAGCCAGTAGAAAAGGAAACGGCGAAACAAACTTCTCGATAACCTTTCATTTTCTTTAAGTATATGATGTGGTAATGGGGTATTATTTGTTAGTGGTATGATTCTACACCAGACACCACGCGACACCACACCGTCACGTCACCACGTCACGATTTTTACGACATCGTGACGTTCTGATGTGGACAAACCCTTATTTTGATTAGAGAAAAAATTAAAGTCATTCTCGATGCTTTTTGGGTGAAGGTGAAGGGTATTTTGGATTTTAACTTTATTTTATTTTGTATTTTAATTTATTATTTTGTAGCATTAGAACTTTGTTATATCCAAAATTCGATATTGAGAAATGCATTTTGATTTTAAATGCAATTTCTCTGGATAATGCAATTCCGATATTGTAAGTACCCACGTAGCTCTGCCACTTAATAAAAAAAGATAAGGTGTTGAAATAATTAACTATTATATAGAAGGCAAATACCTCACTGGATGGTGAAATTACTGAAACGATTTCAAATTTACTGGCATTACTCTATTTTAACACCTGACAGAAATGTATTATAGGTCTGACAGGTCACTATATCTCTGTTTATTTTTCAAAGCTCCTAAAGAAATGGATCGATTTCGATGCCGTTTTTTTTAAAGTTTAAGGGACGAGATTATTTTTTTTTACAATATAGGAATAAGTTTTGTTGGATTTTATGTATTTATTTTGATTTCATTCAAATCGAATCTAACCCCAAAAGAAAACAAATTGTATGCTTGAGTAATACGTGTTAGTCAACTGTTTATAAGAATAAATAGGTAAACTCTGCTTAAAAATGTAAATCCCAAAATATACCTAACTTAAAATTTATCAAATATGCTTTAAATCTAGATGCAATCGTCGGGTTATGTTATATTTTTTAATAAACGTGACAAGGTTTATGATATTATTTGCATGTTGTTTAGACACAATTTATTTAAAAAATGTGACCAAACCACGTGTTTACGTTCGCATTCAGTAGTGGCACGTGCAATGAGGTTTATCGCAATACATCTATGTATATAAAAATCAATGCCACTTTTCGTTGTAATTTTTAGACTCAAAAAACGGGCTCACTTAGAAATGTTTCACATTGGATCATTAATGAAGCATTAATGTCAAGTGATACTAAGTTTGCTGGGTCAGGTAGTGTACATATTAAAATCCATGTCATTTTTCGTTGTAATTTTATAACTCAAGAACGGGCTCACCTATCCAAACCCAATGCTTAGGCTTTGTTCGGACTATCTAGTGGAGGATTTATGTGAAGTTTGTATAAAATCGGGCGAGCCGTTCTTCATTTTTCACATTTTTTGTAACAAATGAATTCATGAAATGGCGAATCATTTTGTTAATGGGTATTTTTCAGTCAAATTGAAACTTTTTTCAGATGGGAATTGCGCTGTCATATTGAAACTTTTTCAGTTCTTTTTTTGTTTTGTTGTGTTATGTCATTCATGTGGTCATATACTTAGCGAAGCACGCACGAGGCCGCTACTTTTTTGTAAATTATTTACTGGCTTTAGCTAGCGGTTACATTTAAGTATGAGATAAGTTTATCCCTTAGGAACCCCTTGAGATTTCAGAATAAACTATATGTAAGGACAGATCAGGTCGGCATCATCAATCCAGGATATATTTTGCTAAGAAAAAACGAGCAAATTATAGAATCAAAAGTTTTCTTTAGCAGAAAATTTGGAAAAAGCTTAGACGTTTTGTATATGTTCTTCATAGGAACTTATTTTGTAAAACATACTTATAAAAGGAAACCGTATATGGTAAAATATTAATGATCATGGTTGATGGTCTTTGAGTGTTATGGTTTAGTACACAAAGTTGGTCATATAATGTGACGACCGAAAGTGACAGAAAAGTGGCCAAGTTCGAGGCGGACTTGCTTCAAACCTTCAAAGGTTACTACTATAATATATATGTATCACAATGTTATAAAGATTATAATACCAGTGTCAACCTTGGTGCATTTAGTCTATATTTACTAATAACGGTCAATATTTAATTTGTGTTAATCTATACTTGTAACGACACGTCGTAACGTTAAAGTCACGAAACCCTTCAAAAGCAAGTCCGAGTCAAAATTGGCCACTTTTCTTTCATGTTCGGTCGTCACAATAAATGACCAACTTTAAGTACTAAACTATGACACTCAAAGTTGACCGACCATAATCAAATATTTTACCATATACGGTTTCCTTTTATATATTTTAAAAATTAAATATATTTTAAACACTAGTTTCGTACAAAGAACATTGAAATATACAAAAAGTGTGGGTTTTTTCTATGTTTTTCTGCGTAGGAAAACTTTTGGTTCTAAAAAGTTCTCGTTTTTTCTATTTTCTAGTTTTATTTATTATGTCCTAAATACATTGGATCTTGATTTTAAAAAAAGGATAACGTTAGAACTCGTATGTTCTATTACTTACCTGCATAAAAACTTTATTAAAATTGGTTTAGTGGACTTAGCCGAGAAAGCATTACAGACATTTGGATTTTCATATTATACATTAATTTGTTTTTTATTTTTATTAAATGCATTAAATTTATTAATCTTTGACTTTCACAAGAACCTCCTCCTGGGAATGATTGACACAATAAAAAAGATATGACGCAATGATCAAGGGAAATAGAGAATCATTTAAATATACATGTAACTAACTGTATGTGTAAAAAAATAACTTAAATATGTAGTCCGACGCTGTGGCTGATTTTTTTATGACATTTCAAGGCAAACAAGCAGACGTATTTCCTGATGGTAAGATAAGGTAAGATGGAAGTTCACACCGCGTAGAGTCACCAAAGGTGGTATTGGTGCATTTCCAACTTTAGGCCGGGATGTTAGGCCTCGAGCAAAGTAAGTTTACCGGCTACCTTACCCTCCGAACAGGAACACGTCATAACGTTATGGCGTAAAAACCGTAAGTAAAAACCGTGGAATAAAACAGTTAAATGAGACGTGCGCAGGTGCGACAGTTGATGCGCGACCGAGTAGTGTATAATACCTTTCTCTTTCTCCCTCACTCCACCCCGCCAATGCATAGTATATATACTTATGAATCGACATCAGCCGTAGGAACTTAGGAAGAAGCTGGTGTCACACGACTCCACATTTATATTATGTTTTTGTAAAAGCAGATAATAAATTGTATCGTTGCTACAGCTATCGACCGTCATTGTGTTTAGTAGGTAAACATATTCGTTAGTTTTGTAGAAAAATAGTTATATTTATGGTTATTTTACAACGAAATTTTATTAAGAACTATTAAAATATATTGAAATTTAATGCTTCTAAGAATATTTTGACGTGAGTACATTATGCTTATGTTTAAAAAAGTCGGTTTTTGGTTAGTCTCCTACTACTATTTTAGCCTACTAATCATAACTAAAACTAGCATCTGTGGTCTAGCGGTCTGCCGTCGGACTTGATTTCTAGGGCCCAGGTCCGGGTTCAATCCAACAACAAAAAAAAGAAAATGTATATTTTCTAAATGTTGTTCGTACTCGTAATATGTACCCAGTTGGCGACAGTGTCTTCGGCTAGCAGTGGGTGACCTCGTTGTGAATCTGCCTACAGTATACAGTTATATTTATAATATTATAGGATTATGAGTAGACTATGTCCATATGCTGCAAATAGCCAAACATGTTGGCTGAAAAATAATACATTATGGAAAGACAAGCGATTTTTATAAAATGTGTCTAGAATGAAATTATACCAAGCGTTGATAATAAGAAGTAGATTTAGAAACTTTGTTAAATGTACTGAATGCAAATAAAGATAATTGTCACCTATCACATTATGGGACTTAGTGTCTTCGGCTAGTAGTGGATATCGTGGTTGTACCTCTGTCTACCTCTTTCGGAATACGAGCATGAAAATACTTTTTGAAGATAATTGTAACTTACGTGATCATTTGTTTCTCTGTGTAATCCCCTTTAGTCACTCGTTTACGTCAAGAAGCGACAACATGGTTTGTGTGTAAATTTATCGTCTAATGTTATATTTGCGGTGAGCGGTCTTTTAAGGTTTACTTTCATGGTTTTTAAGGACCTGCGTAGACGATCTACTAAAATAGCTACTATTATTTTGACGAGTATTATTAAAATATGTAATTATAGTGAAATTGCCCCTGTGGTCTAGCGGTCTGGTATTGACCTTGACTGCAGGAGCTCCCGGGTAAGATTCCTGGTTTGAGCAACAAAAAGGAAATGACTTTTTTTAAATTTTCTAATTAAAACAACGTTGTCCAGGATAGGATATGTATTGGGTTGGCGATGGGCTTGCCACGTATGACGTTGTAGGACTGTAGTGTCCTTGGCTAGTCGCGGGTGCCATGGCTGTGCCTTTGCCTACATCTTCGGGAATATGTGCGTAAAGATACTTTTTTAGATATTTTCTTTTCTATGTCACAAAACCCTTCAAGCAGATAAAAAAAGAACACGGCAAAGCTTTGAAGCATGGTCTTGCCAAATTTCGTCACCATAATTATTCGAAATATGTATCGTAATTGCAACTAGGTAGAGTGCTCTGCAGCAATGTCCTGGAATCGGGTCTACCGCATTATCTTTTTCTGTCACAATGGCAGTGGCATTTTCTGGTCGGCGCGAGACAGGTTAGAAAGACGTGTTGATTTGCACGTTAGGTCTATCATACCGGCGACATGATGTATTTTTGTATGTGTTTTCATTCACATATTTTTAATTAATTTTTTTTTATTAAATAGAATTAAACTTTATCAGTGTTGTCATGTATGTGTACGGTAGTGCAATAAATGAATATTTTACTCTACCACATAAATGATAGCACTTTCATACTGATCATTATCAAAGCAATTCTCGCAAAATTATTTACTAACTATTCCAAAATATCAAAAATGCCCAACGTTAACATTCAAGTTTTCACTCCCGAAGATTTATGTGATTGATAAAGTGTGATCAGCAACCTCAAGCGCTCTTTTAGCTTCTCAGTCACAGCTGAAGTGAAATTGATTTTGAATAATAATTTCAAAGCATTAAGTTTTTCATAGGGCATAAATGTTATTGCCTAATACTTAGGTATCTGGTGGAGTCTAGTCAATTTTACCGTCATATTAAAATTTAAGAAACCATGCTCTTAGTTTTAAAACTAGAAGCCTGTTTTTGGCTTGAAAATGTATTCGAGCATGTCAGGTTAAGATACGGCACGGGTTGTTGCAAGTTAATAAGTGCATGTTTAAATTTTCTGTTAACTTGAACAAGACGTAAGGGAGTAGGAGGGTCAGAAACATCAAAAAACAAGTCTATCTATGTTCATTGTCCATTACGTCGAACTGTCCGATTGTCCGAACACTATTAATATTAAGTGAACTCACCTATTATGAAATGCTTGTATTTGTTATTTTAGCTGCTAGACGCTCAACGCACCACTAAAAACAAAATGACCTTTCTACTACTTATACTTTCTACTACATAATCGACAAAGTCCAATGGGCACCCATCACGCTCGAGTTACTATACATTTAGCATTCGGGCTCGCTACAATATGCCATAAAAGTCGGCCATCTGCGTTGGACGTTACTAAGTTTTCCGTACTATTTTTGCGGAATTTTCACCTTCCGATACGGTTGGAGTGGTTTTAAATCATAATAAAATATAATAAGTTATTATATTATAATCACTGTAATAACTATTTAAAATTATTTTCCATTACATAAACATGTTTCTGAGAATTTTAGATTTCAAATTTGAATGCTTATTTTCTTATAACTAGCAACTCCATGTAGCTGCAATAAGACTTTTTTAACCTATGATGAATGTTATCGAATACCAAAGAGAATATAATCAAAATGTTTTATTGAAAACAACGTTTTATTTTTCTAAATTAAAAATAAAATTATCGAAATGCCACCCAACTACTATAAGCCACGTACATCCTCTATACGTTTTCTTATTGTGATTTAAGTGATAAGAGGCTTAAACTCATTAAATATTGTAATTTCAAATTTGTCAATAACAGTGCTGAGATTTAGCCATAGATTTAGGATGTAGGTACCAGATGTACGACGTCAGATAAAATACGAGACCAAAAACTAAACCTACGTCTGAGTAAATTGTTTATGTGTGAGTTAAAAAAGTACTATACTATATCGATAAATAAATCAACTAGTCAAATTAATATGTGCCGTATTGATCAGGGTTCACTTTGGAGAACAGAAATTTGTCTGATAGTTTGTCAAATATTGGTTTTACTTTTGGTTTTATTGAATGAAGACTTAGGACTACGAGATTATCGCAGAAAATAACTACACTACACTAGTAGTCTGCTTTTTTTCCTTCCAATGTCATAAAAAACAATAATCGAATAAGTCCAAACTCGATGGGCTTACCAGCAACTGCATTCCTGGGTTACATGTACCAGTAATCGTTAGTTTTATTTAGGTCGGTTAGATCTGACATATTATGTATAAATACCCCTACGGCGTCTAAAATCAATTCCGATGCTGACGAAAAAGCTCTTAATAAGGTGATGACCTTAAATATGCTCTAACTCTACAAACTCTTAATTCAGACAGATCTTCAGAAACTGTAGCTAAGAACCACCTCGATCACGTCAGATTTCAAACAAAAAAAAAACTGCATCAAAATCCTTCGATACGCTGAAGAGCTACGATGTTACACACACGTCAAACTAATAACATCTATCGTAAGTTTTGGCGCCATCGTGAATGAAGATGGTCGTAATTTTTTCACAATTATTGAATTTAGTGTAAAATATGAGTAAAATTGGTAAATTTAGGTGGGAATTAGTTCAATTTTGTTAAGTGAAAGTGCACAAATGAAATAATCTTAAAGAAATCAGTGTATCGTGAACTTCCTCGCTGCCGCAAAATCTCATAGACGAGCTTGTGTAACGAAACCACCGCTTTACTCAAGACCCAGACATGACTTTGTGAATATTGACTAATGACTGAAATAAAGAATGAATACGGAAGACATGAATTTAAAATACATTACAGGAAAAATATTTTTTATATGGAAGACGTGGCTGTATGGACTGAGATCCTTTGCCTTTCCCCGACGGGATAAAATTAAAAATTATAACGTCTATCGTTTGACGTCAGGGATTAATAATGTATTTATTCCCACATGTTCCCACAAAAACATTTTCATGTGAAAAAAAATATCTGATGTCCTGTAGAGCCAAACTTCTTACTCTAAACGCTCTAAGTCTACAAACTTTTAATTCACAATTTTACTTTCAAGTCAAAAATATTTAATTTATTCACCGATTTTTCTATTACGCTTCTCTAACGAAGTTCTCAAAGTGACAAAGTTTCAAGTATATATTTTAAGTTGGGTTGTGAATTTAGAGCTTGTAGAGTTGGAGTTTAGAAGAAGAAAGCCGAAAACTTGGCTTAGCTTATCTGATAACCTAAACACGCGGACATTGACCTTGAGCAAGTAAATATCGAATATTAAAAGTGCTATATTTTTTATTTTATGTCTTTCTTTTTATAGCATTTCAGTTTGACATTAAGAATATTTTCTAGCACTAATTTATAAAAACTTGGTGTTTGTAAAGACCGTTTATTTCCCTAATCTATGCTACCTGTGGTGAAACCCTTTAATTGCGAGACCAAATCAGGCTTTTTGAGGCTATTTTAACCGGGACAACATGGCGGCACCACCAGTCACACTACCGTGGTGTCCGTAAGCTACCAAACTAGACACAATGCAGACACTACATCGCGACAGTATCAAAATGGCCGTCACTGGCGTCCGGACAGGCGGCTGTTTGAGTAAGACCATACTGCGCTATAGTAATCAGTGGTAGTATGACCAGCATGGATGCGCAACAAGTAACATTCTGTGCTGTTGTCCGAGCTTGTAGCGCCGCCAATTTGGTTGCGCAACCAAGCGGACACCAGGTGAGACTCTCCATAGAGCTGTATACATTTTGTTGGTAGCGGCATCTGGTTGCGCCGCCACGGTGTCCCGGTGAAATATAGCCTTTAGGGTTCCGTAGCTAAAGACCGAAAATAGGAACCCTTTAAAGATTCGTTGTAACTGTCTGTCTGTGTGTCCGTCCGTATGGCACAGCCATTTTTTATTTTAAATAATAAGACCTCTACTTTTGAAACTTGGTAATTTGATGTATTTTGCGAAACGCATCAAGATTTTCACACAAAAATAGAAAAAAAACGATAATTTTTTTGGTTTTCTCATACCTAGAACTGAAATTCAGTCTATGGATAGGTAAAAAATAAATAATATTACGATTTAATAATCTCATTTTTCTCTAAACTGAATAGCTGGCGCGAGAGACACTTTCAAAGTGGTTAAGCATTCAGCTAGAGCCGATATAGAATAACTGTGATGCAGTTTTGGGCAGCTATTATGATGAACGATTTCTAGGTATGTTTTTGTACCCCGGTTCTACATTTTTAAGCCATTAGAGGACGTATTACGAAGTACTATTACGAACAAGGTTCCTGCTAAAATTAGGTTCAAGTATTTACAATCGGTATGTATAACATTTTTTTGTAGGCGCTTCCTTAATTATAACTTCACTAGATTTGTAGATTTAAATTTGTTTTTGTGACAAAAAAATGGGTAAGCTTATCTTTCTATATATCAGTCGGATACTTTATTATCTTCTTGTATTGTGCTAAACACATTTTACATACATACATATCTTCACGCCAAGTCCCTTACGAATTAGGCAGTGAGTATCGAATGCCAAACCTCACGATTGTGGCATACCTGCCTGGCTTCTTCCACCTTCATTAATATCCCTTTCATACAAATTCACCGGTTTAGTAAACTCTTGATACCACCTTCGGATAACACCCGAGTGATCTGATCGTGGAATGTCAACCTTCGTCTCCCCGGGTACCTACATCCATCCACATTTGTAATGTATATCTGCTTTGATAATCTTTCACCTGTCATTCTTTTTATGTAACCGAACCAGCGGAGCTACCGTCGTGGAGGTGTTATTTAGTTTCTGAAGTAACGAAACAGCCAAGCCATACATTTTTACCGATATGTAGAATTTGTGAAGTTAGAGTCGATAGAGTTAAGACGTGTAGATTCAAAAGCAAGTCAAGCTTCATGAGATCAGATATCTTTTTCAGAGGATAAACCTTAAGTATTGCAACATTTTACATGAAATGTTTATGGTGATATTTTAGCTCTTTTTATTAGTTGCTAGGCATTCTTTTTAGTTTTTATTTATTTCTTCTTATTTCGGGGTGTATTTCTTGCACATCAACAGTGCCGGTCTTCAAACCCCATTCCCTGGTTTCAAACTTTTTTGTTTTATTGATTACCTAAAGCGATAAATCAGGGCGATATTTCGCTCTATAAGCGACTATATTCAACTATAGCTGACCGTTGTGCTCTAATACTAGCAAAGTCTATATTAATAAGGTGAATACCTTGTAAATTGGTCGCTCTGGTGAGTGCTACATAAGCCTCCCCATAAGAGAAAGTGGATTAGTGCATTATTCAAACTTAGACCTTGACTTATAGAAGATATATTACAGTGGCGCTTATACTTTTTTCTGTGAAGATCGACTTGAAAAAAAAATTAAGGGCTAAGATCGACGTCTTTATTTTTATGTAAGTGTTATTTACTATCTATTAGTAATAATTTTACGTATTTATGCTATCATTTATTTTTATGTTGTAATCATAAGTAAATATTAGCAGTTTTACATAGTTTCTTACTATTTACACACATTTGTAAATAAAAAATGTTCGAAATTCCAAAATGAAATCTTGTAGGTACTAGCTGGCTTAACCTCTTAAATCGACCGTTGAACCTTTCGTGATCGACCGTGGAATCTCTCGTGATCGACGGGTCGATCGCGATCGACCACACAGATTGGAAACTGTTCATACCTAACCTTAGTATTAAATCTAATCGTATTAATTAAGTACTTACAGTCGATTTTCGCAGCTCATCGACAAAGGTCGTATAATAGAGTTGCTAGTTGCTATAGACTTGCTAGATATCTTTGAAATACATTCGGATTTCCGAAGCTTGACGAATATAGTCGAAGTTCATAATTTAAATAGTCTACTATACGTTATTTCTCTTTACTTTAGGAAAAGTTACCCATACGAAGAAGTGATTTCGTAATATGTATAGATGACTCTCAGTGTACCGTAATAATTATGGTAATTATAGACATTGCACGTTAGTGCTTAGGTACTAGTTACACGTGTGCAATGGGTTTATCTCAAGGACGTAGCGCATTGCCGATAGCAGGTCTCATAAATCATTCATGAAATCTAAAGAGTACATACATGCACATATCCCTTATTATTAAAGTATCTTCACGCCCATATCCCCGAAGCGGTAGGCAGAGGCACAACCAGGCCAACCACGACTAGCCGAAGACACTAAGTCCCACAATGTGCCACCTGCAAGCCTATCGCCAACCGGGCACATATATCCAATCCCAAGCAACGTTTTTTTTATTAGAAATTTGGAAAAACCAAATTTTCTTTTTTTTGCCCGACCCAGGTCCCAGGATTCGAACCCGGATCTAAAGCAGTCAAGTCCAACACCTGGACCTTTAGAGCACAGAGGCGTTTCCCTTATTATTATTTATTACTTTTATATTTAAAATCCTTCGCGAGGCCGGGAGTGAGTGACAAGTTTTAAGTACCAGGATCTTCCAGTCTAGTCTTCAGTAGGGACTTTTTAACGGCTTCTTGGAATGCATTCATTGCCGGTTGTGAGCTAGAAAATCGTAAACCTATAAATTTATCTTTCGTTCTTCGGAATAAAAAGAAGTCGCATGGTGCAAGATCCAGATTGTACGGCGGATGTGTCACCATTTCTACATTAGAAGTCCCCAAATACGCATTCGTTCTCTAACGGTCATATTAATAATGTATCTCAATCTAATGGATTTTAAGCAATCTAGATAGCTGCGTATCCGCCGGCCTATCCCATACCTAATTGCCATATTATTTATCCAGTCCACAGATATGTTATTGGCAAGCGATAACATAAAAATGGATCAAAATATCAATCTTGGACAGCGCGTTTTGGATTAGGATTGATTATTAATATTGGCCGTTAGCGGAATGTACGGAAGTGTAAAGCCGCGGCCCCACTGCAGCGCACGCTGTGCACGGGCACGCTGCGCATGGATTCACTTGTTTGACGACGTGGGTCAACATTTCCACTACAGCACACGCTATACACGAATATAATCTCACGATACCTCTCTCTATATGTAGAACTGTAGCACAGCACAGTTTTGACTCATACGCTTCCGTGTGCCGCGTGTACAGCGTGCATGGCGTTCGAGCAAGCCTCGTGTGTCAATTCATGCGTAGCGTGTCTGTGGATTGCAGTGGTGTATCCACTGCAATCCACAGACATCACATGTATTTCGTTGCAAAGCGAAGCTTGAACGTGCGTATCCTTTCCGCGCGCTGCGATGGGTCAGCGGCTTTATCGTGGTGAAGGATAACATGACTGCGAGGACGCTTTTCGCGCACTTTTTTCTAAAACACTGGGCACGCAATAGTACTAACCTGCAATTAGTAATACTAATCTGCAAGGGTTGTTTATTGATTTTCAAACGACACTATTACATAATGTCCATTTAAAGATG
>NJDD01003375.1:1104-25761 GCA_002245505.1 Calephelis nemesis | reverse complement strand
CGTTGGTCCGGAGCTGCTTGGAGTAGAACAAGGCCATCTGTCTCACTGCCTGAGAGGTCGTGAGGGATAGAGGAGGATAGGGAGGGAAGGCAAAGATTAAAAGGATCATAATCACAGTTTTTATTCATGTTAGTCCTGGTCCCTTTGCAAATAAACTTTCTACCTAGAACCTCTTAAGTGGAGGGCAACAAAATCATTAGTAGAATGATGTGCAACTTGTCCGCCACGATTTTCTGGACTCCTGATGACAGAGAAAACGGTAGATTTACACTTAACGCCTTATTTGTGCGAAAACATTATTTTCATATTTTCTGTACATATTTAAGTATTCGAAGAAAAATCAGATCTTAATAATCGATCAAACACATGGTTTTAAATTAAACAAAAAAATATCAGAGGCACAACCATCCACGCACCATTGACGAAGACACTAAAGCTCACAATGTGATAGGTGGCAAGCCTATCGCCAACCCGGCATATTTCAAACCGGGAAAAATAAAAAACATACATTTTCTAATTTTTTTTTGTTGCCCGACCCTGGACCTCAAGAAGTCAAGCCCGAAGCCGGACCGCTAGACCACAGAGGCGATAATAATTTTATTGTACACCCATGTTTTGTACATATTAAACAACACTCAGGCAAGTTTGGCACATCGCTCTACCCACCAGTGGTCTTGTTGGTGATGACCTATTTATCCTATGTCTGCTTCTTACAAGCAGCCCAGAAAGGCAATCTCTTTACAGGGAACGGGAACAACACGGAGAAAACATAACGATAACATCTTTACTTAAAAAAGAAATCTTCAAATAAGATTCCTAATCTTAACTAAAACTTATCTAAACTACAGCTAACGAGGGAAATGTATTTATTTAATATTATTTATAACTCATTGTTTAAAGTTCAAATAGAGTAAAATATAATGCCATCACAAGAAATAGAAAATGATCTTAACAAAGAAAGAAAGACTAACAACTTAAAGTGTGATGAATTAGCGCCATTGTTCTAAAATTCTCCCATCAGACGAAACCAGGTTTCTTGTGATTTGATCAGTAAATTGAAACCACATTAAGTAATCTTTTCATTGACCTTTTTTTTTGTTAGACAGCGATCAAGCTGGCGGCTCTCATGATGGTAAGAGACTACGCATTTGTACATCATAGATGTTACTGATATCTTATGGCCGAGATCTAAGGACACGGAATACGATAATAGTGAGCAATTATGTTATGAAAACACGATAAGGTAAGGCAGTGATACCAATGCATGCGAGTTGTTGCACAAGACTCTACCACGTATTTATTTTTATGATATTGGAAGGAATACAAGCAGATGGATTTCCTGGTGGTAAGAAATTCACACCGTCTAGAGACACCAAATGTAGTAATGGTGCGTTGCCAACCTGAAGCCGGGATGTTAGGCATCAACCAAAAGTAAGTTTATCGACTATTTATACTCCGAAACGAAACACATCAACGGCAAGCACTGACGTTATAGGAATAGTCAAAACTCGACCACCTAGTCAGATGTCACGGTGTTAGTGTACTATTTGCACGGTGTTAGTGTTAGGCCTATGCTTGCCTTATACGAGCTGCCGAACAGGATGGCAGATGGTCTCTTCTGCAAAGGAGCCCGGACTAACACGTAATAAATTGACAAGATAGCTTTTTTGTGATATTGGAAAACAGACAAGCAGATGGATTTCCTGATGGTAAGAAATTCACGCCGCCTAGAGACACCAAAAGTGGTTATGGTGCGCTCCCAACCTGAGGCCGGGTTTTTAGGCTTTGAGGCTATTATTATAGTTAGATATTTAACAATATTAAGTCATTTTCGACAGTAAAGTAAGGTACGATTTTTCTTGTGTGCGTCAAAATTATGCAGGGTCCTTAATGAAGGCAATTACAAGAATTAGGGTCAACACGCTCTAGACATTTGAAGTATTAGTTACATTCACCTACTACTTATTAACTGCCCAAAATGTCAAAGCACAAAAGTAAACATAAAACTAAGAACTTAAAAATGGCAGAGCCACAACCAATGTAATTATATTTTATACTAGCCGACCCGGCGAACTTCGTATCGCTTGATATTACCAGTTGCTATCGAAAAAATATTGTTCTGATTTTCCATTTACGCGATCCGTTTCGCATCAGTTATGCTATGACCAAGGAAAATGAGGATTAATTTTTATAAATAAGATTCATTACTTTAAAAAAAAATTAAGAGATATTTTTTACGAGTTTAGACTACATCAGTTACAACAATTTGTTACAATAAGGTGCTTTTATCGAACAAATTTAAAAGTATTTAAAGTATTTTCACGCCCATATCCCCGAAGATGTAGGCAGAGGTGCAACCAAGGCACCCACGGCTAGCCGAAGACACTAAGTTCCACAAAGTGATAGGTGGCAAGCCTATCGCCAACCGGGCACATTTCCAATCCCGACCAACATTTTGTAATTAGAAAATTGGAATAATCCCATTTTCTTTTTGTTGGCCGACCCGGGATTCGAACCCAGGACCTCATGCAGTCAAGTCCAACACCCGGACCACTAGACCAAAGAGGCGAACAAATTTGTAAGGAAGATTAAAGAAATAAGACTAAACCACAGTATTTAGTGAAGTAAATATACCTAGGAACTGTTTTGATTTCAAATTAAAAATGGAAGTAGATAGTTAAGTTTAAAAGAATCGGTACGAGCTGCCTAAAAATTTTAATAACATAGATCAAAAGTATTAAACAATGTCCCAAAAGTAAGAAATAAAAAAACTTGTAACAAAGATGGAGTGTTTCAAAATTTTACTACTAACTTAAACTTATAGTCTAGCCTAGCGGCCTTATTATTAAACATAGACTACAGTACCTATTCTAAGATTTAAGTTGAAATTACAGTACGTATTACTTATTAATAAATATTATGTATCATTAATAAAAATTTAAGTACAAGTAAAGTTACGTTGCTAGTATAGTCTGTAGCCCATTGTTATATTATAAAGACTATAGGATCTGGTTGAACCTTGAAATACTTCAGTCTAAATTTTTATAGAATGATTTATATTTTACGCCAAAATTTTGGCGGAAAATTGCAAATTAAATAATTTTATTTTTATTTAAGTATGCATTAAAAAATAACATCTATATCTTTAGTCTATGTTTATTAATAAAGCGGTAAGATCTTACCACTAACTAGTAAGTAAAAATAGTACCTGTGAATTAGTCATGTTGTGGCCGCTACTCTTGTGCTAGTTCAAGGCATGCAGCACTACATAAGATCACACTCGAAGCAAGGAATACAGTTTGTGCATCGTACAAAACACAATCATGTACACAAGTAACGTAAAACTTCACTACATCACGAGCTGCGAAAAAAGCACTGAAATATACAAAGTAACAAAATAGACACAACTACTTAAAAACAAAAGAATTGTGCAAATAAGTTACAGCAACTACATGAAGAGTCCGCATTTAAAGCAATATCAAATTGGTATAATTGTTCGTGAGATTAAAACGGGCGCGTGAGTCGCGGACGAAAAAAAGTGAAAAGTGAAGTGATACACTCGATGTTCAGAGAAAATCAAATTCATTGTGCTGAGTGGTTTAAGATAGACTATCAATTGGCTGCAGTTTAAACTTCGTTGTGTAATATTTTATGCAACATTTAAATATTGTAGTAGGGGAGCCCGCGATGCTAAATGTGTAGTAATTCCAGCGTCATGGGGACCCATTGCACTTGGTCGATTTAATAGAGAGTAAAAAAGGTCATTAAGGTTTTCTTTTTGGCGGTGCGTTAAGTGTCCAGAAGATAAAATAGCAATTGCAGTCCCTTGATCATAGCCGAACTCATCTGATATTAATAATATACATGTCTAATGTGTCTCCAATGACAGAAATATGTCAATCAGACAGATTGCTGTAATGGATAAAAATAACACATAAGACTTGGTTTTGAAAGTTTCTGAACCTCTTACTCCCGTACGTCTTGTTAAAATCATCAGAAATCAAATCAAAGAAATTCAAACATGGACTCATTGGCATGCAATAAGCCCGCCGTACTTTAATCTGACACGCTCGAGTATATTTTCAAGCCAAAAAAAATAGACAGAGAACCCTACATGCGCGCCTCTATATAGAGATTTGATACATAATGGAGGTGTCTTCCATATCTTAATCTGACGTGCCTGAGTTACTCCGAAAATCCCCTTTTGGGCTCCCCTACTATCAGAAGCTTTCTAGAACCCAATAAATGGGTTGGAACTGATTAGTGCTGCAATTGACCTTTGCTTTTCTAAAGTCATGTGCTTTAATAAACAATTTCCCATCCAAACCTACCAATTAATTTAAACATATTCGAGTAGTTTAGAGCGTTTATTATACTTTTCTAACATGTTATAATAATGATTAAGGTGTGTCGGTACATTGAAAAAATTGGCCGAAACATAATTTGATTTAATAAGTTTTCTTGCAAGCGAACAAGCTGAAGGCTTTCAGATAGTAGAAGACCACCATAGATGTGATAGGTGTGTCAATATCCTGTAGCCAGTGGTTCAATATGTAAGTAGATATACAGTGCGAGAAACGAAAACAAATGCAATGTAAAAGAAAAAGTGTTTTTCTTTTACAACCATCAATAACTCATTTAAATGTTTCAAAAACTACCTGTTAAAGCTATGCTGAACAATGAAGGAGCAACAGAGTATTGTTTTTGACCCCCTCGTTAGTTGAGAGGTTAGCGTACATACGTAACTCCACCGATCAACCGCGACGCTCGGGTTCGATTACCGACGGGGGCAGCCATTTGTGAGATGAACATTTAGATGTTTGCATCTCTGGGTCTTGGTTTTTATTAAATTTGTTCTGGTATCTATTTAAGTATTTCTATGTATTTGTATCGTTAAGTAGACAATCATATAATGTGCTTACTTTGGAGTTAGATTAAATTTGTGTAACTTGTCCATGGGTATATATTTATGTCAGTAGGTTTACGCGCGAATTCTCAGAACACCAGATTGGTTTTGAAATAGCTATGCATTCTAGCGTTATTCAGTAAATTTATATTACTTATACGCTTAACATTTATTTCGAGAAAAACTAATATTGTTTTACTTACTTTTCTGGCTGACTGGTAAGTTTTTTTTTTATATTAGGAGGAAAACAAGCAGACGGATTTCAAGATAATATAAAATTCTCGTTGCCTAGAGACACCAATGGTGTTAATGGTGCGTTGCCAGTCTGAGGTCGGGGTGTTAGGCCTCGAGCAAAAATTAGATTTACCGGCTACCTCTTCCTCCGGACAACGGCAAGCGCTGACGTTATGGCGGCAAGCGTAGGTGAGCCGGTGATACCAATACGAGAGAGTGGCTGCAAAACTCTACCACATAATATGCTGTTATGCATTAAAATATTCTTTATGCAATTATAGTGCACTAGCAATTTGCCCGCAACTTCGTCAATATAGAACAGTTACAATTTTCATACAAACGTTCATCCCCTACTATATTCCTTTGGGGGTTGATTTTTGAAAATATAGACTATGTTTCAACTGGGATCTATACTCAATACTAACTATATGCATATAAAATATCATTAAAATATGTTTACCGGTTTAACCGTGACAAAGTAAGATTAATTAACAGCGACCCCTGTTTGGCCCCTTAATAGAAAGATTAGTGAAATTATAAACTTCACGATATATCGCAAGTTTTTGGACTTGCCCAAAAAACGCATCACACAGGACACAGTTTTTATACATCACACAGGAACTTTGTTTAATATCTTTAGAAAAGTTTCATAACAAGTCAGGTTTTAATTTCATGGATTATTCTTTATTTTTAAAGAAAACTAGCGGCACGCCCCCGCTTCGCACTGGTGTTGAATATATCTAAAAACCTTCCTCTTTAATAAACTTTATCTATTGAAAAAAACTGCATAAAAATCTGTTGCGTAGTTTTAAAGATTTAAGCATACAAAGGGACAGATGAAGCGACTTTATTTTATACTATGTACCTAGTGATGATTAGATAGAACTTTGGATTCACCAACTTAATTTTGAATTATCGTAAAATAGACACCAAATATACAAATCCAAATTCACAAATATACATTACTAGCTGCGCCCCGCGGTTTCACCCGCGTAAGTCCCAATCCCGCGGGAACTCCGGGATAAAAAGTAGCCTATATGTTATTTTGGGTCTTCAGCTACCTACATACCAAATTTCATCGTAATCGGCTTTGTAGTTTTTGCGTGAAAGAGTAACAAACATCCATACTTCCATACATACAAACTTTCGCATTTATAATATTAATAGGATTAACGACTCGGTACATTACTATTTACACTATGCGTGAAAAACATAACTGTTAAAAGATTTCCAATTTAATAAAGTGATACTGTCAAATTTATCCTTGCCACTTTTTATGTTTATTGTGATTTCGACCTCATTAGGCGATTACAAGCAAAATATTATTAACTAGCACTGATGTGGTCATGGAAGACCTTGATATTGACTGACCACTTACCATGGCAAACAATTCAAATACGGGTGATGTTATTATTAGGCAATGAGTGATGTTATCACACATACCTACCTACTACTATGACATCACTTCTTCTCTAATTTAAAAACTATTTAAAATATAAAGTAAGTGTAGTTAGCGAAAAGGTTAATTTTTTTACACAATACCTTTCTACTACCAGAGCAGTAAATAGAAAACCATTCTGCTATTGACCGGTATATACTACTGGCTTTATTATTATAATTTGTTTTGTTATTTATAAGAGCAAGAGTTAACTGACACACAACAAAAAATACCTTAGTAAAAACTAGATCGCCTCTGTGGTCTAGCGGATCAGTTGTTAGATTTGACTTCATGAGGTCCTGGGTTCGAATCCCGAGTCGGGCAATAAAACGAAAATTGGGTTATTCCAATTTTCTAATAAAAAAATGTTGCTCGGGATTGGAAATGTACCCAGTTGGCGATAGGCTTGCCATCTATTACATTGTGGGACTTAGTGTCTTCGGCTAGTCGTGGGTGTCCTGGTTGTGTCTCTTAGGCAGAGACATCCTCTTCGGGGATATGGCCGTGAAGATGCTTTGCTTTTTTTGAAAACTACTTATACCTGTAACGAGTAGGTATCATATTTCGGAATATGAATTAAATTAAAAAAATATGTAACCCTCAACTTCACCTATATGTAATGTATCAAGTTAAGAGTCATCTCGATCACGTCAGTTTCAAACAAAAAAAATCGCATTGAAATCAGTCAATCTGTTCAAAAGTTAGAATGATGATACCTAGGTACCTATTACTTTATTCTTTAAGCCAAATCAAGAATTCCAAATTCCAAATAGTTTAATTGTCAGATTAATTGTTTTATTTTGCAACTCAGGCAAAGCACACACTCATAGTATGTCTGAGTAACTAATTCGTGCTCACACTCAGTACAGCGTTCTACAAGAGTAGATGTTATGATATTGTGCTATTTTTATATATATTTGTGTTATGTTTAAGGTCTTTATATGATTAGTCACTATTTTAGGCCAAGAAAACCTTTAACATTTAAATAACTAGTTGGTAAGTTAAAATTGTCTATTTAGGACAGACGAAAACGTTTTGAATAGTGTTAAATACAGAAAAATATGTTGAGCTTATTTATTTTGACTTGCTACACTGCATCCTAGGACTACATAATGTGCAAGTCCATGAATAGGAATCGATAGTAGTTTATACTTATTGCAGAACTCTATCATCAACGGGCATATTATTAGGAACAAATGCTTAACTAATATGGAAACCCGGCATTTTGCCTGAAATCTTACTTTAAAAACGTATGTTTTTAAGGTAATAAATGTCTTTATTTGTTTTTAATATGAAATAATACATAAAGTAATTAACATTTTAAATTAAGTAACATTGTCAAACAAGATGTTAAACACCTATTTCTGTGCTATAACAGCAATGTTGAATTATTTATTATGAGTATACTACATGAGATAAATAAATCATGAGATACCTAAATGCATTAAAAACCAAGAGGTTATATTTTATAGCAAATAGTAAAGTTTTTTTAACAACTTGCATACTTTTTTAAGAAAAAATTATAAATTAGTAAATGAAAGCAGATTTATTTAAAAACTACCTAGGGCAGTTTTGCCTGTTCGTGCCCATTTAGTGGACGTTGTTTAAATAACACTTAAAATATTAATAATACTTCACATAACTTTTCCTGTTTTAAAAAATGTATTTAAATATAATATCTATAATTTTAGAAAAAAAATAGTGAATTGGCGGGCGTTTTTAATGGTTATTATTTTAATGTTTAAGATACATATATTTGTTCCTAGATCTGAAAAATTAATACAGGAATAACAAAATTAAAAAAAGTAAAATAAAAATATATTTTTGATTATTTTATTTTCAGAAGTTACTGAGGTTAATAAAATAAAGTTAATTAAAATGAGGTGGACGCAAACTGATACACCAATTTTATAAATCAGTCAGTTTGCCTCGAAAATGCATGCGAATTTATCTTACTCTTACTTATTCATTTAATATAAAGAAATTTATTAGAAGCAGGGGTTTTTACTTTTTTACATACATACATATCTTCACCCCAAGCTCCTTAGAATTAGGCAGATAGTGTCGACTGCTAATTCCCAATATTTTTGCAAACCAGACTGGCTTTCTTTACTTTTATTACAGTTTTCATACAAATACATCGGTTTCTGAGACTTTTCCTTAAGATAATATCCTAGTGATTTGATCTTAGACTGTTAACCTTGGTCTCCCCGAGTAGAGACTTTTACAACAGCATATACTTTTTTTAACAAGCACTATCCTTATTGAGTACACAGCTAATTTCCAATATCGAAGTCATCCTTATTTCAATATTAAGTAATATCAAATGACATGAATGTTCATAAATTACTGTTGATATGAATTTGAAAGTAGCTTGCTAGCAAAAACAATTAAGATATGGAATGTCATAATTCATGTAGGCATTGTAATAGTAGCTATTACATAAAAAGACAATTAAGTTATTTAACTCAATTAACTTGAAAGGCTTAATTAAAACTTTGTACAATAAAGCATTTAATTTTTAAGAGTTGAAAAATAGCACATTGTGCTACTTTTCGCTGCTGATGTTTTGTGCTGCCCTAAGTGACTTAAAATTATACTGGTTAACAAATGAATTTAAATAGCATTTAGGATACAATACAAATTTACCGCCTTACCTATCACTGCCATCATATCGTCAGTGTTTGCTGTTGACGTGTTCTGGTTGTAAGGATAAGGTAGCCGGTATACTTACTTTTGCTTGAGTCCTAGAATCCCGGCCTCTTGTTGGCTACGCACCATTACCAGCTCTAATGTCTAGGTGGCGTGTATTTCCTACCTTCAGAAAGTCCGTCGGCTTGTCTGCCTTCCAATATCATAAAAAAAATATTGTATAAGCTGAAATGACACAACTCACCGTTGCGCACTAGTATTTTGATGCATTAGCGCACTAGTATTTTGATGATATGCATGCAATATACATGAATACACTTCTGTCATTGGACATTTAGTTACCAGTAATGCATCAAAGTTTTTCTTGGATTTATTGTTCAACTAGTTTAGTGTGAGTCAGAGTAGTCGTCTTGTTCTTTTTCTTCGGAAGCAGTGAGGCTTTGGAATCCTCTCTCCGTAGATATCAGGAGAGCTCCAAATATTCATATTTTTAAAAGTATGTTAAAGTGTCACTTTCTGCATTCAATGTAATGTAGTTTACATTTGACTTTTCTTGTTTGTCTTCAATACTAATAATTAAAACAAGCTTCTGCTTTTACAATAATTTGTGAAGTCTAATATTAGATGCATTTTTATATTTTTAAGAGCACCTTTAAACAGTATCTCGCTAAATCTTGTTCCATACTTTAGGGTTGCCTCGAAGAGTTTACTGCCTTGGCGATAAGGCCGCCTTTGTGTATCTACTTAGTGTAAGTTATTTTAATGTATTTGTGATTTATTTGTATTTGGTGCACAATAAAGAGTTATTGTATTGTAACATGAGAGCATTGCTTAGACACAGCATTGTGGGTGTCAAAATGCCACAGTGGACATATGAAGTTTGCAATTCTCGATAACTTAACAAGGAGTTAAGGTGTTGTTATTTATATTTGCACTAACACAATAAGCTGCAATATTTTGCATATTTTATGCTTAACTTTACAACTTACAAGTTAGGAATTTTTATTTTTAACAAGCCCTTGAAATTATGAATACTGATTATTAGTAATTAAAGTTTGTCATTGCATTTTATTTCTTTGTTGACAATTCTCCAATTAATTCAATTGTTATAGTTCCTAAATTTCAGTTTTAAAAAATTTTGTAATTTGAAGACATGGAGCAATTACCTATTACATTTATACCAGTACATACAAGGGTGGACTGAAAAGTGCTCCGCTAAACACAGATCCATTCAATTCTAAAAATCAAATCTACCTCTATTATGTAGTTCAGTTCAGAGTAATTAATTGTGTGAAGCTTGAAATGTGTGCAATATTCAGTTGTGATTTTATAGATATTTTTAACTAACACAACAATCAGACCTGCTGCTGAGAAAAACAAGCAGCTTGCCATCATTATGTACTTCCATAAGAAGGGGCTATCACCGAAAGCCATCCATGATGATATGGTCAGAACATTAGGGGATTCTGCTCTGTCTTAATCATCCGTCAAATAAGGGATAGCAGTATTCAAGATTTAGATCTTCATGCCCACATCTCCGAAGAGAGGAATAACCAGGGCACCCACAACTAGCCAGACACTCAGTCCCACAATGTGATAGGCAGCAAGCCTATCGCCAACCCGGCACAAATCTAATCCTAGACAACATTATTTTTATTAGAAAATTGGAAATACACAATTTTTTTTTTGCCTGACCCGGGAATCCGACCCAGGGATTGAATCCGGGATCTCAAAAAGCCAAGTCCGACCCCCAGGCAATATTACACATTGCACATTATCCAGTAAAAATGTTGTTTTAATTAAATAGATGAGAGACAAATAAAACTGCTACTGATAAGTGATTAGTATTGCTATTTCTAAATAAATGCTCCTGAGCTGATTTCAAAAAAGTGAAATAAACAACATTAATTAAGTTTTGTAATAGACATGATTTATAAAAAAAAAATACCGCATGCAAAAAGTTATGCTTTATATAGCAGTTAATCAACAGTGTCCTGACATTGTTTGCTTCTACTCTTTGTTGATCTTTTAATAAGTTTATTCCTGTTGTAACCTTGGTGGGACAACAGGTACAAACTTATGGAATAGTAACCTAGATTTTAGCTTTTATATTATCTTGGATTTTTTCAGTCACTGTGTCGGAAGCGGGGCGCTGAGGCGGCCGGACTTATCTAGGTTATCTTTTACATGGGCAATGTTTTTTTTTATTGTAAAGAATGCTGTTTTACTTGTACTTTAGCCAGATTTGAATAAAAGTGGGATGGAAGTTGCAACATCGCCATAATCCATCGAAGATGAATAAAAAACCAAAACATGCAAATTTATTTAAAAGCGTCAAATAGGTATACACTTAAACATATTATATAAATAGGTAAAATAACTTCAATTCGTTACTAGATAATGTTAAGAAGATATATAATTTTTTATTCATAAAATGTTAGTATAAAATATTTAATTTTTTTAAAAAAATTAAAAGTATTAAGTACATAACATGTTTGAGCAGAATTATTAGTAAACTCAGTTTTTTGAATCATTGGTATTTTTGTTCTAAACTTAAACCTAATCAGCACTATGAATTTTAGGGTGCCTAGCATTCCATTTTCGAAATAATCATTGTTTTAAATTATTGTTTCAGTATAAGTGTGTAAGCGCGATTTTAACGCTTACTAACGAATATTCTATGGGTTCTTTGTCCATATTTTACTACAAAATAAAAAGGAAGGCTTAGAAAAGAAAGCTAGGGAAAAATTCTTACCTTAGCGGCAGGTTTATTACACGCTCTTACATCTACTAGTGCACTGCTTTTTATAGGGCTTTTCTCGGCTATGCTTATATCTAAACAATTTATTTCACGTATTAAATCATCTTTTACAGGAGGCATATCCCGGTATTTGACTTGTTTTTCAAAAAGCTACGAATTATTTTTTTTACTTTAAAGCTTCCAAATCGATCGCAATCATAACGTGATGAGCGCCGTTCTTAATTTGACGACTGACAGGCGACAGCACAGACTGACAGTGACGTGAATCGTGATTTGAGTTTTGACAATTGACAAATTGAATTTGACAATTGGTAGACATTGGCCATTGGACGTTGATGGAACGTCAAACATAAGACAATCATATGTCAAATTTATGAAATGTCAGTAATACAGATTCAAAAGTGAAAGTTTAGAATGGCACAGATTAAGAAACTGTTACTATGACAAAACTCAAAAATGACTACCTGTCATGTTATAATCAACATCCACCTCAGAACCATGACCTACATTTCCAAAAGATAAATATTAAAATCAGTTATTGGCAGAATAATCGAGGAACAAGCATACAAACACAGTTGAGAACCTTCTCTTTTTAGAGTCTAATGTAGGTGTCATTGGACACTGCTATGGTACGAAGCCAATTCGATTCTCGTGAATTTAAATTTACAAAATATTGAAAGAGTTGCTCCTATAACTTGAATTTGTACTCTAACAGCACCAATGTACCAATTTTGCCAATTCTTTTTTGTTGTGTTAGTTATTTTTAGGACAAAGTTTTTAATAAATACAAATAAAATATTTTTAGTTGGCACAGAACAACATCTGTAGGGTCAGCAATTGTAACCAGTGCTGCCAGCTCCAAATTTTAAAACAAGCCTGATAACATCTGAAAACGAGCTAGATTTCTAAAATAAAAAGAGCTAACATTACTTAAGTTATTTTAATCATTTCAAAAAGGTCACTCGGTAAAATTTGTTTCACATAAAATCTTAGGTGATCTATTTTCAAGATAGAACTGAAAATATGTAGTGAGTTTGGATTGGAAATACTACATCTTTTGCTGTCGAAAAGAAAATGGCTTAGAAGTTTTGTTTTTCACTTAATGTGATTTAATGAATCATATTTCATCGCATTTTTAATTTACAGCGACAATAACTATTATTAGCTTTGGTTTTGTCGTTACTAGCTTCTTTCAACCAACATTGGAAAAACTAAGGTTGAGTAGAAACTCAACTCGGCGTTTTTGTGAATTTTGGTTACGGTGTAGACAGCTCGTATGGTCACGAGATTTAAATTACATCGTATAATTAATATATATATATAATTAATATATATACTAAATTCGCTGTAAAACGAGGTTTATTTTTTTTAACATTTTAGGTAACTTTAGAGGATTAAATAAAAATAACATCTGACCACCGAAATATTATAATGCCAATACGTTTAGATGTATGTAGAACTCTGAACCTCTACTTGCCATAAACTCGTTTGACTCGACGACGCGAAGCGGACGGCCCAAAACCGTTCACAACGAGTTTTATTACATTAATTAATTTAATCAGTTATGTCTCTCGAGTGTCGACTTTTCTAATAATAACAGCTCAAGTATTGTTGGGATCATTCTATTAGGTATGGTTGGTATTGTGTGCACATTCGTCCGTAAATAAGACTGCACCGCACGCATCGTGCGGGGCGACTCGTTTGCATATTATAGAAATATATAGGTACACAAAAAACCCAAAAATAAAACAAAAAAACACACACATATCCACAAAATACAACTGATGTCATCCGATAGACAAGTTGTTGACCTTCTTTATTTATCTCCCAACTTATGGTTTGTTGTATAGTGGTGGTAGTGGTGTGTTGGAGTCCATAATCGGCGATTTTCTGTAGACATCCACAGAGTTGTGGATTGTGGGAAGCGATAATTGGGTACATTATTTGAACTCAATGATACTTAATCTAACGGTATGGTAGAGTCTATGAAAATACTATTTATGTCAATGTAAGATTAAAAATGCCTTATTTTATCACGTATCTTGCAAGACTATTACAATTTAACGTTGGTTTAATTCATAGTTAGAATTAGTTTATGGCAAACCGTCAAATTGAAAACTGTTATCAAACATTCAAACGACGACTTAACGTGCTGATTGGTCTTTGCTTTAGTGAATAGCCTGGAATAGCCCTTTATTGAACATTGTGGTGAACACTATGTCAGAGGCCCCGGTATATTATCTATTCAATGGTCAGGGTTCAGACTGTAATTCGTTAGCCGGTGAACATCATAAAGCGAATTTTTTTTTTATTTCCATATACATACTCCTAAATTAAAATGACTAAGTAATATTGATATTTGTCTTGATTAAGTATTGCAGATTGTGTCCAAGTAAAATATGCCGATAATTAATAACTTTATTCAACGTCGATGGTTTTTACTTTTTTCCTACTATAGATACAGCACCAACTATAGTTAACATCGGCCAACAAGTAACGGTTCGCAGCTTTAGGGTTAATCCAAATTGGGCAGATTGTGAACTTTGTCGTTTTTACTTTCAACTTTATTCACCATTTGACTATTTGTAACGGATAAAATATAAACTATCAAAATTATTAATTAAATTGTAAATGGTTTGATCAAGTTCACATTTTTTCGAGATAAATAAGTATAGATAGGAAGGTATTTATCGGTGTTTTTAATCTTACGGTGACATATATCATTTTGCACAAAAATGACGATGTATTAAAAAAAAACAGCAATATTAAGCAGTCAATAGACCAATAGTGCCACCCCCACCATTACTTAGTGTTGTAATTTTGGATTTTTGTTACGTTACCGAATTAAGATCGTATTAAATTTCTAACATAAACATGCGGGATTTGGTAGTGTTGGTTTAAATAAAGTCTAGTTCGCGCAAAAAGAATTAAGTACTAAAACTTTTACACTAAAAGGCAATCTTAGTAGGTAGGTACTGAAGTGATTTCTGTCAGAAAACTTAAGAGAATGAGAATAGATGAAATAATGAAAGATGGATTAATTAAGGAGCTTAGAACGTAAGTCGTTCTAAGCACTGTACTAGCTACATAGTGGTACAAAAATGATTTTTTTAAAGTAAATGTACACAGTGCAATCGGAGCACTTATCAAGGTACAAGACTTTATATTAGCAATAACAATATTTCTTTTATCAGTTGCTAATGACATTATCTGGATAGTGATACTAGTACTATTAATATTTGTTCTAACGTAACAAATAAATTTGTTCTTTGTATTGTAGACACTACGCTAATTTTTTCTTAAATATTACGACCATCTAATTTGCACAGTTTGAAAACGCACCATTACCACCTTTGGTGTCTCTAGGCGGCGTTAATTTATTACTATCAGAAAATCCATTTGCTTGTTTGCCTTCTAATATCTTTAAAAAAAACAGTTTTACCTGAACATTGTGATGATTAGTTACAATCTTTTTTGTCATACTTGTGAGACTTTTGAGGCAATGACACTAGATTTTGAAGGCGATCAGAGTGCAGAGTCAGAGAATACGTTATTTTTGTTATTTTAGGTTGAATCTACAATGGCCGAATCAAGGGCTACCTCTTATTGCCACTTCTTATATACCTATTCACAAATAAAATCAGAAACCTTATTTTTTTTATTATACAGTAGGTACTTAGTATCGTTTTCCACCTAGCTCCAGGGAGTTTCGTATTAATTTAAAGTTTTATTTCTAAATGTTTCAGATGTAGTAATGTTGATAGATTTTTCATTGACGTTGATTTTGGATCCATAAGTGTTGATGAGTTTGTTGTTGATGCAATAATCTGTATTATATGTTATAAAGATAAGCGTAACATTTCGTCATTTACGAAAATTTATGTAAAGTAAACAACTAAACTATACATAACAATAATATAAATTGAAAAGTGTGGCTGTGTATATCTCCGTTTTTCAAATAGCAGCCTAGAAACGGTATTTATGGTGAAATGTTTGTGTGTATAGTTAGGAGACTTGAAAGTGGCTGGAGAGTGATTATTATATTTTTAAAAAAAATTTCATTTTCAAATTGATTGTAGGTACATTTAACCTTTTTTAATTATATTTAGTTTATATTTAATGTATATGTAGTGCTATAACGGTATATCATTGTTATTTTTACAACTTAGCGGCAGTGCCGGATTTATATTTTATATGAGTGTAGGCCAGCTTATTTTTGCCGCACCATGTACATGTACACATGTACCTTTACGCCCCTAGGACGCTGCCGCCTCTAGGCCGCGGCCTGTAAGGCCTAAGCGGATAAACCTGCAAGTGTGCACACATGTCAAGTTTTGAGCTACAAATTTTTGCCCGTCTGTAATCTCAGCTTAAAAACTGGTGACGAAATGAAAACACCCAAAAAACATATTTTGCAACGCAACCAAATTCGTAAATATAAACAAGATAACAGTGGGAAGTTCTGATGAAATATTGAAACCAGCTGATAATCTTCATATGTTTTGCACGATAGACGAGAGTCGTGTGTAACAAGCCTTAGTGATATCAGACGCGTCGGCATTTTCATTACAAATGATTAACCGGTTTCCAGTTGACACGAATTACTTGTGAAGCAAAGTTGTGTTCGCTAAAAATATGCCTAAAATACACAATTTCGGAGCCGGCCCTGCAAAATTACCAGAAGAGGTAAGGCAAAGTATTTTTTTTTAAATTTTCATTATAGTTCAGCTAAATTTATTTGGTAAATCTTTTTAGGTATATGAGATTATTAGGAACGAGTTAACTAATTACGATGGAACGGGAATAAGTTTGTTGGAAACAAGCCACAGGTCACCTACTTACTTTAAGTTGAACACAGAAATACAGGATGTTGTCAGAAGATTAATGTAAGTATTTAATTAATTATACTATATAACTAGAGCCCCGCCCCGGCTTTTCACGGTTATGAATTATGTATATAAACATTTTCCTTTAATCACTTTTTCTATTTAAAAGACGCATCAAAAAACATTACACAGTTTTAAAGATTTAAGCATACAAAGAGACAAAGGGACAGTGGAAGCGACTTTGTTTTATACTATGTGATAAATAAATAATTTTGTTTGATAGGTAGTGTTAGTCTATAAAAAAATATTTACTGAAGGAAAACGTTTGCTTATAAAATTAATAAATTAAAGGCTAAAAACAAATATCAAAATTAAAATCCTTTTAATTTTGTCCTGTTTTCACGTATTATTTGCCGTATCATACCTACCTAGGTATAAGGCATTTATTTATCCCTTATAGTTGTGCTAGAACCACCTCTTGCTTTTTAAAACATAGGTATTTATATTAGCCATTATTATTAAAATACCTAGTTCTCTTGTGCATATAGAAAAAGAAAGAGTACATACCTACCTATTTTCTTGTCCATATTTTTGAAGTATATAATTTTGGTATATGATAAATGTTAAATCTCCTCTGTGGTCAAGAGCAACGGACTTGATTTCTTGAGGTCCCGGGTTCGACCCCTGGGTCAGGCAACCAAAAAATAGAAAATTGTTTTTCAATTTTCTAATTAAGATAATGTTGCCCGAGATTTATATGTGCCCGATTGGCGATAGGCTTGCCACCTATCACTTTGTGGGACTTAGTGTCTTTGGCTAATTGTGACTGCCCTGCAGAGGCACATGCCTACCTCTTCGAGGTTATGGGCGTGAAGATAAGTATTTTTAAAAATGATATATGGCTTAGGTAAAAAAAAAGTTTTTCCTGAAATGAAAGTAGCATTGTGTAGGTAGGTAGGTCAGTATCTAAGTATTTAGTGATAATTGAGTAGGCATGGAAATGACAGCATGAAGATTTAAAAATATGGATCTGGTTCAGTTAAAAAAGTATTTAGGCGGCTAATAAGTGGGTCTTTTGTTAAACAAACTTAATTTCAAAATGTACCTGTAATGATTCATAAAAAAATATGTAAAACGTGCCTATTTATTTGTCTAACAAATCTACGCGTATTCTATTTACTATAAACCTAAACGCTATAATGTTATCTCAAGATAATATCCTACCTACCTACGTTACGTACCTATGTTACGTAGGTATTTAAAGAGCGCTGAAAATAGTAAACAATTTTGACAATAACAAAATATATAGGTGTGTACAGCAGGTAGGTAGTAGTAGGTAGTACATAATTTAAATAGTAGTAGGTACCTACTATACGATTTAAACTGCTAAGTATAAAAAATATATGTGTATTATATTATGTAGGTACATGATTTTTTGTTATGATTTTTGTTAATTTATATAATTTTCATCTATAATCGATAAGGTAAGAAAATATAATAATAATAAATATCCCTGGACAAATCACACGAATTGAATCTAACCCCAAAGTAAGCAAATTATATGCTTGTGTTATGGGTGTTAGTCAACGATTCTAATACATAGAAATACTTAAACAGATACCAGAATATATTTAATAAACACCCAGACCCGGAAATGCAGGCATCTAAATGTTCATCACACAAATGCCTGCCCCCGTCGGGAATCGAACCCGAGCCTCGCGTTTGGTCGATGTAGTTAAGCGTGTACGTTAGCCATGTACATGTACCTACCTACATATTGTAATTACCATATATTGCTTATAGTACCTACCTAGGTAATACCTACAAGTATTCGTAGATGTTTTCCTCATGGTTCCTTCGTTCTTTTTATGGAATGTACCAATACTAAATAAGTATTTATGTAGGTATAACATTTTTCACCCCTCGCTTGGGGGACCATAGTGTATGACAAGCCCCCTTTCTTTTCATTTAGTTTTTCATTACGTGTGCTATTATGTAGACTTTTCCCCTTAAAAAAGTTACATTTATATGTATTTATATGAAATCACATTATTTTAAATACCTATCACTTGTACTTTTCCACTATCCAATTTATTTTACACTTTAGGCAACCAGTTTAATTTTTTCACTGCATGAAATGTCTCCTTCACCCTAAGACTGACTTGTAAAAATAATTTTAAAGCAATAAGACCGCCTTTGCGTACTTATCTTAAACCTATTTCATAAGGTCATTGTTAGTGTACAATATGATGCATTTATACCATATATTGCTTAAAAATATTTTGAACACAAGTTGAGTCGATTTTAAAACAATTTTTTTAAGTATTTAATTTTTACGAGTGTTTTCATTTGTTTAATTTTGTCTGGTACCTAAGATAATATCCATTTAAAAAAGAAAGTAGTGCTAGTTGCACTATTTATTACTTAAGTAATTTGAACTCAAATTATTACATTGCACACATTGTGTCTGTTGTAAGTATACTGCTGTTTACTTATGAAAACTCTTAATTGACTTATTTTGTTACTTTTATTTACATCATTATTTTGTTAAATTGCTGTGAGTTTTCTGAATAAATAAATAAATAAAGAACGGCTGAACCAATTAGGTTGCAAATTAGTGGGGAGGTAGCTTAGAAACAAGAAAAGACATACACACACTTTTTATCCTGTTTGATTGTGAGGAAACTGGAAAAGACAACATTTTAATTTTCCCATACAAACAGAACGGACGGAACGGATTTCGCGGGAACAGCTAGTTTTCGATAAAACATTTACATGTTTGCAAACTAAGTAAAATATTTTGTTGTGCACAAGAGCGTCGCCAGCCGATGGCCTAGATGGGGGCAAATTGATACGGAGATTGAGAAAAATATACATTGTAGGTTTAATCGGGACCCTCGTGCTTTCGACTTTTGACTTGCCTTGTTGCATTTCGCTCTAAATATTAGCAAACTAGTAGAAAAAGTACTAGAATAATCGATCAAGTCAAGTCAAGGTCATAAGACAGTTGGCTTTATCATTTTTTTTAGAATCTCTAACGGAGGGCAGCTGCCCCTCTTGCCCCCCCCTAGGCGATGCCCTTGGTTGTGCACCCGATACTTTGGAAACAGTTTCCACAATAATGATATCGAATGAATGATCAAACATAGTCCGACACTTGTAACGTAAAGTGTAAACAACACTGTTGATAAGTGACGCAAGGAAAACAATATTCACTGTTAGGGATAAATGGAAATGACGCAAACACATCATCGTATAAAGAATGTGTTTCGAAATATAATATCGTCTGGCAGGGCAGGGTCAATTGACATATTATTGACATGATATTTTTCTGGAAGTGAAGATATTTAAAGGATCAGAATTACCCTAGTGCTGTTTTCAGTAGGGTTACTCTTAAAGCTTGATTCATGCAATATTGGAAATTGGAATCGAATATGTCATTTTACCTAGGTACTCTCGAACACAATACTGGCGAATTATAAACATTTAGTTTATAGTAAACAATAAATTAATTTATCAGATTAGTTGAATTCAATTGTAACTAAATGTTAATAATAATTATTAAATGAATTATTCACTAGTGCTGTGTTCAAAAGTACCTAAAATGACATCTACGATTCCAATTTCCAATTCGCGTGGTATCGAGATTCAAGAGTAACCCTACTGATTGTTTATCACAATTGAATGTGGGACATCATATTGTGTTGGATTTTCTTAACAAATTTCTTTATTCGTCGTGATGTTCATTTATAACCGGTACATCCACCCATCTAACCTAACACTGTTAGTTACCTATTAAATCAAATAGATGAATTGATTTAAAATTTAAACAAAAATGTCTAGTGTTTTTCCCCGTGTTGGTCCGGGCTCCTTTGTAGAATAGAACATCTGCCTTCCTTGCCAGGCAGCTCGTAAAAGGCGAGCAAAGGCTCACCGTCACTAACACCGTGAATTCTGACTAGGTGGTAGAGTTTAGCAGCGACTCGCCCGGATTGGTACCACCGCCTTACCTATTCCTGCCGCCATAACGTCATGACGTGTTCCGGTTCGGAGGGTAAGGTAGCCGATAAACTTACTTTTGCTTGAGGCCTAACATCCTGACCTCAGATTGGCAACGCACCATTACCATCTTTGGTGTCCCTAGGCGGCGTGAATTTCTTACCATCAGGAAATCCGTCTGCTTGTTTGCCTTCCAATATCATAAAAAAAAAGTCTATGTCTATTAGTTTGATGGTAACTACATTTCCTTGAATACACATTATTGCTATGTAACTACAATTTCTAGTAATTCAATAAACTAATTAAAGCAAATATGTATTGTCGGTTACGAATGCAAAATGAAAAGCGGTTAATGACCTATGATTGCAAAACAGGGCTAATTAACATTTTTTGAATAGCTTTAAAAAATTAGAAGTATTTTTTATACATTCAAGGTTGGACTTGATAATTACTTCATACAAAATCCTGTTAATATTAAATAATATTAGATTAATTGATAAATATAAGTGAAAATATATATACTTAGTAACCACAAAACCTAGATAACTATTGATCGCGTGCAAAAAAATTAGAATACGTAAGAGGTAGTTTATAGACACGAACTGTGAGCTATGGTATTATAATAATCTCAGCTAACTAATCAGAACAGAAAGCGAAATATAGCCTCCACTCTCATAAAATAAAAACATTGTGTTTGGTTTGACATATCTGGATTAACTCGGAACTCACCCCGCCTTTTACCACGAACCGCGTTTACAGCGTAAATTATGGTGTTATAGTAATATTTGCATAAAAAGTGTTGACTTTTGAAACGCTTTTGACTTCGCTCGGAACTAACGTAATACTTACTTAGGTATTGTCGCGGTGCAATACTTATACATTTTTGGCGGAAATTGCAAATTAAATCATTTTATTTTAAAATAAGTATGGATTTCCGCAAACCAACGTCTTCTTTCAATTATCATAAAATATTTATGGCCTGCGTTTGCTATAGATAAATGAGCCCTTAATGAACTATGACACACATAGTTTTTATTTAATTTTTCAAGTTTTAATGCTCTTAAAACTAAATAAATACTTTATAAATGAAATAATGACATTTTATTTATAAAGTTTTGATTCGGTTCTTTTACATCTATATCTTCGTTATGCCTAACTATGATTCCGATTGCTAACAGAAAATATACCTATATTTCACTATATTCAGTTGGTGTCACTTACGTTTTCTGAAAGATATTTAAAGATTATTTTAAATATTAAATGATAAGTAATACACTAAAATAATCTTAACCTTTTTCGGCTATCTTAGGACACGAATTCTTAAAATCGTCTTTGTTTTTAAATTAATTCTTTGAAATATTAAAATCATGTATAAAACAAAAGACAGATATTTTAAAGAGAATAACAAAAAAGTTTAGTACCCCTGACTTATGGAAGATGTATGATGTGACAAATAATAGGATATTTCCTTATTTATTACATAAATTAGGTAGGTAGGTATGGTTGCCTCTTACAATAACTTTATGAAATATGACATTCAATAAATCGGTTGTACTAATTACTTAGGAAGTGTTTACAAAAAAAATATTATGACGCTTTTAAAATGTAACATTACAATCAATTACTACGCCCTATTAATAAACATAGACTAAGGTAGGTGTAAAGTTATATTGATATTATTGCCTGTATGAAATTGTAATAAAGACTGTAATACTGGGTTTAACTTTGACGTATATTAGTCCATGTTCATTAATAAGACGGCAGTTGTTTACTAGTATGACATGTAATATCTCTAGTAGTAGTAGTATAAGTAGTAGTAGCAGTATCTTTCCGTTCGTATCCGCGAAAAGGTAGGCAGAAGTACAACCAGGGCATTAACAAATACCCGAAGACACTAAGTTCCACAATGTGATAGGTGGCAATCCTTTCGCCAATCGGGCTTATAGCCAATACTGGGCAACGTTGTTTTTTATTAGAAAATTGATAAACACATTTCCTTTTTGCTTCCCGACACGAGAATCGAACCAGAGACCTCATGAAGTACCGTACCGCTTGACCACAGAGGTGGTTAAGATATCCTAAGATCAAGATAGAGAAAATTACTGTGTATTATATATTATATTTGAAGATAAATCTTTTGATGCGTATTGGTCTAGTTTTATTTAGATAATAAGGATTGTGTATTAATTAGTTATAGCTAAGTTTACATTTTGTTTTTTCTTCTCTCACGATAGTTTTTTTAATTAAACGGAATAAAAGGTAGTCTATAATTTTCCTTAGGACATAAAGTGCATTATATTCAAATTTCGTAACGATTAGTTCAGTAATTGCTTGTATACTCAGAGTTAATGGTTGGGATAGTCACATAGTCAGACAGAAAATAAATCTGAATGAGCACAACAATGTGTTCTTCTGTCTATTTTCAGTCTCCTAAACATATTTTATAAATCTTTACGAAGTTATGATAAATAGTATGCTAAATGTTGGACTCTATGCACGTGTTGGTCCGGGTTCCTTTGCAAAGTAGACTATCTGCCTGCTAGGCAGCTCGAAAAAGGCGAACATAGGCTTACCGTCACTAACGCCGTGACATCTGACTAAGTGGTAGAGTTTCGCAGCAACTCGTCCAGATTGGTACCACCGCCTTACCTATTCCTGTCGCCTTAACGTCATTGCTTGGTGTTGACTTATTCCGGTTCGGAGGATAACCTTGTACTAGCCGGGAAACTTACTTTTGCTCGAAGCCTAACATCCCGGCCTCAGGTTGGCAACGCGTCATTACCACCTTTGGTGTCTCTAAGCAGCGTAAATTTCTTACCATCAGGAAATCCGTCTACTTGTTTGCCTTCCAATATCATAAAAAAAGGTCTGCAAGGATCGTGAGAGTTGCCACTCGACACTCTCTGCCTACCTCGTAACGGATTTGGATTTGAAAATATGTATGGTAACTACTGGTTATTACTTTTTCGCTTTGTATTATAAAAGAAAAGCCCGGGAGAACATTATTCCATACAATAGTCAATACGTAGGTAGCTCACAAAATTTGTTATCGAAGTTAGAGATGTACTATTATTATCTTTTTCGATATTTTTTAATTTTTTAATGAATGTCATCCTTTCTCAGCTCAAAAAACCTTATGAATCAGCCCGTAATCTATATATTGATCATGCTACATTGTTTCTAAGTGCGAATAGTTTTGATGAGGCTGGTTTAAACTGGATTTTGTAGCGATATGTAGGTACATGACAGTAACTTTCGTGCTCAGTGGAAAGTTATTCTTATTATTAGTAGGTATCGATAAGTAATATCTTATGATGGCCTTATCACCTTATCTTTGTTTTGCACTCTTCACCTATTTTTATATTTATGACACGTTTCATTATTTAACATTCCTGATTAGTGTTGCTATGGTGGCAGGTGTCACGATACATATATTTTTATCGCATAAAGAGGAATTAAAATACATCCCTCTTACTTTATTGTATTAAGCGTATAACTAGAATCATATCTACTTGCTTTTTGAAAAAAGTAAAATTGAAAGTACTAGAAAATCATTAATTCGCATGGTATAATATAAATAATAATAAAAAACCAGGAGAGATATTATTGCAAAACGTTAAAAATATACTTTTTAAAATGTGCATTAAGTTTTTTAAGAGTTAATAGAAATAAGTGGTTAAATTTGTATGTATCCGTAAATCTCTTATATATTTGTCTCAAATAACATCAACGAGGTTAGGTAGGTAGGAAGGTAGGTAGGTTTCTAGGTCAACAGTGATCAGATAATATAAATTCCTCAATATAATGGTCCCAGAATCGTAGAGAGTGGCAAATGACCCTA
>NJDD01003373.1:209538-221312 GCA_002245505.1 Calephelis nemesis | reverse complement strand
GGACAAAATTGCTGTCAGTTTTTCCACTGTCACTGCTGTGACTGATGGATGACCTAGCATATGAAGTGGTTAACAAACATTCAAACTAATTCACTATTACTTTTCGGTACATTTTTCGGTCATCCCTAAATGTACGCATTCCTTAATGATATTCTTGTCATACTATTTATTCTAAACCAATTCTAAGCAACATTTTTTATCAGTTGGGTGTAGCAGTTTACCTCGACATCGTTTATCTTTTTTATTCTCACAATCATGTTTATTTGCTCTCTTGTAAAATTTGTTACAATATTTGGTAACTAAGTTTTGAAATGGAACAGCATTTTGCAAGAATTAGTACTTCTGTTTCCACGGACAATATTGTATTCAGTTAATGTTTATAAGCTAAATAAAAAGAATACCTAATTGGTGTGATTGCATGCAAAGAAATCAATTAAGAATTGTTTTAATAATATTTTGTTTAAGGGTGATGATGATGATTAGTTCATAAAAACAATAAATTTCCACTTTCATAGAATTATTAGCAGTTATACCAATCATAACTTTGAAAAAATATTGTATTTACCTGACTGCCATTGTAGCAGGCCACCCACAGATTATTTTCGGTATCTATTGTCATTCCATCAGGGGCACCCTTTACATTGTTTACTTTAAAATCAAAAAATGTTGTTCTGTTTTCTGAAATTACAAGTGTATTACAATTACAATCGAAATTATTATTATTATGATTATTGCTAATTTTATTGTCTTATTTTTTCATAGTGGTCTAAGTCAGATTTTTATGGAACGTCTAATAGAACGACTACAGTGTTAAAAGTGTGATAGAAATATTTGTAGATATTAGATTAAACGTTCATTAGGACAATAATTAAAAATTACAAAATTGTGTTTTTGAAGTGTTAAATTCAAAGAGGTTGTTTTTACCCCATTCTTAAATTTGGTTAAGTCAGCTTTAACTGACTTTTCTTCAAAACAGCTGAAAGTGTGTGTCTTGCACTGCATGCTTTTAACTAAGGAGGAACATAGGAGTAGGTGACAGTATAGAACCCTGTGGAACACCAGCACCAATAGACCTTTTATTAGGATCCAAGACCAGCTTTTATTAGGATTTATAGTGGTAATTCCTCATTCACATTGTAGGTATATCTGTTCCGTCAATCTTTCTTAATTCTTAGGCTGTTTTCTCCATATGACAGAAACGAAGTCTTTTCTGCTATTCATTTTCATAGCAACACGTTCTTTCAATCTCCCCCCTCTCTCTTTCTTACAATAAAAATAGAACAGTTAAAATAATTTCGTCTCGAAATATGGAAGACTAAAATATAGGACTCTTTAAAATTAAACCGCCATAAAAATAGATACCTACCTGTTTAGCTAAACACTGTTTTGAATTGGAATCCAACAAATAAAAAGCTAAACGTCAATAACTTGTCGACGTATTACTGGTTGGGATTTCAATTTTAGACACGGTTTTATTTTCAGCGATAGTTTACATTTTCTATAAGACGGTTTTTATTAAAGCGGAGGTTTAACCTGTTGGTAATTTTATAGGGCTATTTGTAAATAATTAAATAAAAATTATATTTACTTATGTATCCAGCTTTTAGATCAAAATCAAATACATCAATCTTTTCCGTCACTGAATCCGTGTAATACATGTGCTTATAGTCTGAGGTCCAAACGAGGCCGTTGGAAATGGTTACTGGTCTCAATTTGGTTTCCGGATGCTTGTAGTTACTTTGACATATCAGATACAGTGATGCCATGTCCTTCGTAATGACCTCGCCTTGTGATATTTTACCAACAGTACCTGGTAAAAAAAATGCATTACTTACTTTAACTGTCATATGTAAGGAATCAAGAAGGGCACTTACTGACCCAACAACAGAATGCTGAGCTGACAGTCGTTTTATCCCTTTATATGCATCTGGTGTCGTTGCATGTAGCTACTTGGTTGCTGACATATCTACTAATCTATACTCACACACCAATAGAAGCTTTTTTATTGGTCTGAGTCTATACTAATAGAGAAGAGGAAATATTTTATTGTTTGTTTGTTAGTATTGAAAAGGCTCCGAAACTACAGGACCGATTTAAAAAATTCTTTCACCATTTAAAGCCTACATAATCTCAGATGAATATGGGATATATTTGTAACTAGAAAAATTAGGTATCCTTACAAAACCTTCATTAATGTAACATAAGGTGTAACACGACATTTTTTAAATGGGATAGAGATTTGTTAGTTAGTATATAATAGTATTGAAAATTCTTTTACCATTGGAAGCCAATACTATCACTAATGAGCATGGTTTACTTGTTACCGTTTGACAATGCTTAATTCTCATGGGACAACGGGTAATAGGACACCGGATAGTAAAAGTTGATCATAATCCTTTCTTACCTACTTGACATAACGTTTAAACGGTTAAACCGAAAGGGTTAAAATTGTTATGGTTTCCTGTATCATTTAAAAATTAGAATTTAACCTGGTTGGTCGTAGAGTATTCTGCGACCATTTTAACTCCTTTAATGTTTGTCATATAAATTGTCAGAGTTTAGCTTCTCATTATACTTACTGAGCTCTTTGATTTATTTTGTTATCGTAATTCTCATGCAATTTTGATCTCTGAAATTTGGCTCTAGCCAGAATTTGATACTTTTTGTTCACTCTTCCAGGTTACACATTGTTACGAAATGATCGTAATGGAAAACGTGGTGGGGATTTAAAATATCGTGTTTTAACTTCTTCATCGCCTACTTATTCATCTTCTGCTGGATTTGTTACACTTGAGATGTTGGTTAACGGAGTAAGGCTTGCCATTTGAATAGTATATTTTCCATCAAATGCTGATTTTTTGCAAGGCTTGAAAGTACACTAGACCTATACATTATGTACATTATATTACTATGGGTAATTTTAATACTGATCTAATTAAGGTTTTTACCCGATCTCAAAGGCTGCTTGACTTTATCAATTTTTCTAATTTTGAACGTTCTGCAATCGGGTCCTACTCATCTCAATATAAATTATCCTGATACTCTCCTTGATCTCAGCCTCGTTACTTCTTCTCATATTTTGAAACATGGAAATTTATCAGCACCTGGTTTTTCTCATCATGACATATATACCTTATAAATTGAGAAATACTAAACGATGTCCACTGACGATATGGATGCAGTGCTATAGTAGGGTGGATGTTAATGAATTAGATAGAGATGCAGCCCATATGGACCTCTCAAGTGTTTTTAATGCACATGCAACTGATGAGAAGAGAAAACATTATAATTCTTCTGTTTTCGCTTTATTTGGCAAAGATGCTGCTCTTAAATTAGAATGAAACGACTTCCAGCTACTTGGATTACCAATATTGCTTGTTGCAATGACGTGTTTGGACAAAGCATTTAGAGCGATTAAGCGGAATAGATCTCGTGAAAAGTCGGGAATCATAAAAAATTGCGCGTAACTGTTGCAATAATCTTTATTAGATTTACTAAACGCTATTATATGCATAAGAGTATCACTAACTCCTATTTATCTGATTTAAAAAAAAAAACTTTTGAATAACTATTTTATCTTTAGAACCTAACGTTGGGTATATCTCACAGAATTATCTTAATGAGTTCCCACTGTTCATTAGCTAGATGTGCCTGTAAAATCTAAGACAGTGGAATAAGCGACTAGAAATTGTGGGACTCACACTCTCTACTCACTAATGAATCAGTTTCATTCTCTTTTTCAGTGTTAACAGTAGATGATGTATTTAAAATTGTAATGTGAATTAATTCCGAAGCGATGACCTAGGTAGGCAGATGATTATCCCTATCTTGAATTACCTTGTCTATGGTATCACCCGTATAATTAATGCTTCTCTTTCTACTGGAGTATTTCCCTTAGTATGGCATCATGATTTTTTTGAACCCTCTTCCTAAAATCTCTAATCCACAACTACCCTCCCACTTTAGGCCTTTTTGATTTTACTATATCTCTCTAAAATATTAGAAGCTGTGTGCCATAACAAAGTGTCTTCTTATATTTATTATAATAATTTACTCAGCTCGTTCCAGTCTGGTTTCCGACAGGGCCACAATACTTCTTCCACCTAAAGGTGACGGAGCATATTAGGGAGGCAATGGATGACGTGATGGTTACTACTCTTGTGCTTCTTGATTTTTCTAATATCTTTAATGTGACGGATAATTATATATTAACGACACTTTTCAAAAGTTTTCCTCTTCGTCATTCGAATGTCCTTCGTGTTCGTCGTCAGGCCATTTTTGTCAGTCAAACATATCTGGATTGGCGCCAGTAGGGTGGTATCTTTTCTCCTTACTCTTCTCTCTTTTTATAAATATTGTTACACTTGTCATACAGTAATGTGTAATGCCATACTGATATAAATTCCATTGTCTTAGCTGTTTCTGTTATAAACTCTAATCTAGAACGCATAAGAGATTGGTCTGCTAATTTTGGGATAAAAGTGAACCCAGTGAAGTATCAATCTATTAAAATTATAAGTATTCGTCAGGTTGACAAAATTAATATGGATTCCCCCCATTGTTATGGGGAATACCGTAATTCCATGTTTATTATATTCCATCCTCTTTACCCAACATACCTTTAATCTAACTTTCGTTTTTTATCTGCAACCCACAATTTAGGTCTGCGATCATCATCATCATCATCTCAAACTCTGTCTATTTCCGTTTGAATTTTATATCCATTTCTTTTGTTTTGTATATAGATTGCCTTACATGACTGTCTATATTTTATGACAAAAGTATTGTTATAATCCTCATGATTAGTATGTAATAGTCATCATCATCATCATCATCATTTCAGCCATAGGACGTCCACTGCTGAACATAGGCCTCCCCCGTTGACTTCCACGTCGACCGGATGGAAGCGGCCTGCATCCAGCGAGACCCCGCGACCCTCATAAGGTCGTCTGTCCATCTCGTGGGTGGCCGTCCTATGCTTCGTTTGCCGGTACGTGGTCTCCACTCGAGAACTTTTCTGCCCCAACGGCCATCAGTTCTCCGCGCTATGTGCCCCGCCCACTGCCACTTCAGCTTGCTAACCCGGCTGGCTATGTCGGTGACTTTCGTTCGCCTGCGGATCTCCTCAGTATGTAATAGTACGCTGTGCAAATGATATTGGTTTGGTAAGGTAGGACTTAGCAGTCAGCAGATTGTTGTTTTTAAATTGTACCTATTGGAATCTTTAATACTCTGTAGTGTAAGAATGAATTCGACCCCATGTAACATTAGGATCATATTGTTTTGTTTTACACGTTTCTTAAAAACTCTTAACTTACTCACCACACTGTAGGAACAGACAGAAATATAACATAAATTTAGTTTTCTTAACGACAAACCTGACTAATATCTACACCAAGACGAATACTCAACTTACCCACCCACAATCTTCCTTTGGCATCAACTTTACCATCACAAAACCTATTGTCAGGTTTTCCGATATCCACTGCAGTTAGCAATCGTAATGATCGATCATTCTTAGGAGAATCCCACGCAAGTAAGTATAGCTCCGCTCGGACACTAACCAGTATCAGTTTGGGGTAATTCTTTACTCTGACAATCAAACTGACGAATCCATAGTCTGCAAAAAAACGTCAAAAGTATATTAAGTCACCGATTATATACAGGAAATAAATGCATTTTTAATCTCCGACTGAAAAAGGGGTGTTATAAGTTTAAAGTGTGTGTAGGTGTGTAGATACAAGCATGTGTGTGTGTGTGTGTGTAGGTCACACATGCTTAGGTAATTAAAAAATAAGTTATATATATAAATAAGTTATAAACTTAACAATTTTAATTTCTATCTTTATAGATATAGACATAGATTTTTAAATTTCCTATACCTACACTTAAATACTTTTATTAAAGTAAAATAAAAAAAACACAACTCCAATTGGGCTGTAAAAGTTCTTTCATTTCTCTCCATATTTGGATATTTTGAATACATATTAATTGTTAACTCATCCATTTGAAAACGATATTAATCTTACCAATAACACGAGTGGTAACTTTTCCAGTTCTAGTATCCAATCTTAAAATTGTATGCCCTTCGGTATCAGCCCAATACAGAGCCTGTTCATCATCTGCCCAATAGGGCTCTTCATAGCGTAGTCCGACACCGTATATCTGAAACATTGATATTTTAAAACAACTTTGATAAATATCGCCTTTCGCTAGTCGTGAGTACCCTGGTTGCAACTATGTTTACCTCTTCGGAAACAGGGATGTGTAAATATCTACTTACTTACTTTTTCCTTTTGTTAAAGTACAACTCCAAACAAATCTACATAAAATATTGTTCTTAAAATACCTAGGTACATACATTTTTTACAGAAGCTTTTGATGGTTGACTTTCAGTGTTAGGAAAATAATACAGAAGAATAATTGTGTATATAATCTGTATTTTTTGACAAAACATTTTTTACAAAAGAGTACTAGAAGTCCGTTTAGAACCTGAAGTTATTACTAAATGTTTCAAGACCGTTATCATGTATTCAAGTAGATTAAACGACACTTAACGTATCTACCAGTTTATTGTATCATAAAAGCTAGCTTACTAACACTTGTATGTTCAACGAATGCTAATCGATTACTTTAATTAATTAAAGTCCTTAATTTATTTGTGTTAAGTGAGGAAACTGCACACTATTAAAGATATCGCCCACTGTTGACGAGGCTGAGCGTGTTGGGGTTGTTTGTATCGCATTGCAAAGCACACTGATTTTTGTTACTCAGTACCTGAATAAACTTTAGCGTTTAAATGCCACGAATGCTCTATTCTTAATAGTGATATCATGATCTTTGGTCACTGTAGGCCGCATCGAGGAATGCGCACTGAGAGGCAAAATTCGCGCCGATGCGCCCCACCACAGTGGGCGTTGCTCCATACAAAATGTACGCAAGCGATGCGGATTATTACGCTGTGATGCGGCTTGTCCCGGCCCGTCTAAATGGGCGCTATCCTATGAAAGTAAGGTGTTGTGGTCGTCAGGCTAATGTTTTAGATTCCACTTAGTTTTAAGGTTATATCAATAAAAAAAATTAAAAATCATTTATTAGGAATAAAAACTTAAGATCAATAATGAGAGCGATGACAAACGCAAAAGTATTAAACTGTGTAGCGCGTGTCAACGCCTCTTTACCATAAGTTTGTATAGATTACGTTCAGTAAGTTACGTGTCGAAATCTATGGCACTTTTGGTCTAAAAATGTGTTTCTCTTAGTTACCAATAGGGGGCGCTGTTTAAAGTTTTCATACAAATAATTTACAGAGACGGTAGCGAGTATAGTAAACTTGACAGGCCGTAAACTCATGGTAAGGGCTCTGGATCTATAAGGAGTAACAAATAAAAAAGTTTCCAATTTCAAACTGTTTAATGGTAACATAAAACAACATATTTTGTATTATCAACATCCATTCATAAGTAAATTAATGTAACAATTTTAATTATTGACGTTTAAATTCAGTCTAATAAGGGCCACTTGCACGTTCCTGGGTTATACTTAATATTCAACACTGAGTTAGCGCCTAACTAGGGTTAAATCACCTTATATTTGACAGTTTAACTGAATATTAAATGTAACCCGGGAATGTGCAAGTGGCCCTAAAAGTAGTAAATGGCCGTTATCACTGAGGTTATATGTAAGAAGGGTGTTATTAACATAAAAGGTGACTTTACTATACAAACGATTGTTCATAATCAAGAGACTAGTCTCAGTCTAGTGCTTAAATATCAGCTACTGAAATAATTATTGTTATAGGTTCTAGTACCTTCTAGGCATAAATTTGGTGACTACTTTGCGTCTATTATCCGAACTGAACCTTAATAAGGCCCGCCTCATACATTCGGAATACCTTTTTTTTTTTATGTTATAGGAAGGCAAACAAGCAGACGGATTTCCTGATGGTAAGAAATTCACGCCGCCTAGAGACACCAAAGATGGTAATGGTGCGTTGCCAACCTGAGGTCAGTATGTTAGGCCTCCAGCAAAAGTAAGTTAACTTAACGGAAATCCGAAATAAAATGACGCCCCACACAAATCCACTCAAACTGTGAGTGGCGAGTTAATGAGGAGATACTTTAAAACAAAATTTATAAGTAACTCGTACTTGAAATATAATTCCATAAAATTCAGTTGTCATTCGTCGAAAAGGATAACTAAGACTGTTGACGGGACGGAGCACATCGGGTCGGGCGCATCGAATCGGCGGATTTTTGTTACTCAATACCAAAGAGTACTGTAAAAAAAAGAGTATTTTTTTTGTGATATTGGAAGGCAAACAAGCAGACGGATTTCCTGATGGTAAGAAATTCACGCCGCCTAGAGACACCAATGGTGCGTTGCCAATCTGACGCCGGGATTTTAGGCCTCGAGCAAAAGTAAGTTTACCGGCTACCTTACCCTCTATACCGGAACACGTCATGACGTTATGGCGGCAGGAATAGGTAAGGTGGTGGTACCAATCTGGGCGAGTCGCTGCTAAACTTTACCACCTACAAAGGAGCCCGGACCAACACGGGGGGAAACATTATACTGCTGACGTATTTTAGCATACATGGACCCTTAACTGTACTAAGTTTANNTTACAACCTGAGGATAGGCCAGTAAAAGTGCTGGAGAAACCTCGGAGAACATGGTGTAATCTTAATATTTGTCAGCATTAGAGAAAACAAACTCGTTTTGTGGGTATCCCCTGGCTCCTGTGCCGCATAACGAAAACAAAGATCCAGCTTCAGGCTGCTGGGCTAGTTGTGCGGAAGTAAGTCCTCGTCTACTACTTGTGACGTATAAGGTAGATAGATCGCGGCCTCCCCATATCGCTGACGTGACTTTGCTGACTGGAAATTTGTACTGCTCCAAAAGTTTTCCAGATTTTGAATCTACTTTAAGTACCTGTGGAAATGCTTCAATCAGTATTTATTTTATTAAATTGGCATTTCATTTATTGAACAAAAAAAGCAGCAATTTAATAACTTTCTAAAACTGCGCTCTATTCATGATCACAAGCAACGACGTGCACTGTCAGTTTTTAACCAACTCAAAAAAATAAGTAGGTTCCTAATTGGAGCCTATTAAGTAGTTTAAAAAATGTAGTGGTAATTTAAAAAATGTTGACGCGCACAAATACCACTTGTATGGTTCATGTGAATAAAGATTATTCTGATTCTGATTCTGATTATATTATTTATTTATGTATTTATTTATTTTACACTTTATTGTACACGTAATATAGAATTGACAGTGAGAAAATACAAATATAAATATTGTACAAAAGGCGAGCTTATCTCTTACAATAGATATCTTACAGCTAACCTAAGATAGAGAAAAACGATACAAAATAAAAAGCGATATTATTGGATATTCTACCCTTTTTTAAAAAATAATTGTTTTTATGTTACGCGATGACTCGGCCGATTTTGATGGTGATCCCATACTAATATTAACACGATCGAACTACAGGTTTTTTGTAAATTTTAAAGAAAGAAAAAATTTCGCCCCAGACAGGATTTGAACCTGTAACCTTTCGTCTCAAGCCGACGAATGCTCTAACCAATTGAGCTACTGAGGATTCAAGTCCCGTGGCGAAATTTTTAATTCCTTTCTAACCCGTTAACGCGGGTAGTTATGTCCTATAGATACACAATTCTGAGTACCTATCAAATGAGTTCATCATTACAGATGAAATTCACATTTTAGAATGGCCATAACTTTCGTTTCTCGCAACGTATTTTTATTTTAGCACTTGAATCCTCAGTAGCTCAATTGGTTAGAGCATTCGTCGGCTTGAGACGAAAGGTTACAGGTTCAAATCCGGTCTGGGGCGAAATTTTTTTTTTCTTTAAAATTTATAGAATATTACCCTAAGCACAGGGCAAGTGCTAAAATAAAAATACGTTACAGGTTTTTTGGGTTAACAACGCATAATTTTTTCGCTTAAGTTGATGACTACTACAAAAATTACTTACAGAATGTTTATAACATTTATTTCCGATTTTATTATGGAATCGTTTCCTACCATTCAATCCGGGTTTCTTTTCAAAATAGACCATCTGCCTTCCTGCCAGGCAGCTCATAAAAGGTGAGCTTAGGCAAACTGCACTAGGACCGTGACATCTGACTAGGTTGTAGAGTTTCACAGCGACTTACCCGGATTGGTAACACCTCCTTATGTATTCCTGTCACCATAATGCCAGTACTTGCTGTTGTTGTGTTCCGGTTTGGAGGATAGGGTAGCCGGTAAACTTAGGCACTTTTGATCAGGTTCGCAACGCACCTTTACCACCTTTGGTGTCTCGGCGGTGTGAATTTCTTACCATCAGGAATTCTGTCTGCTGGTTTGCCTTCCAACACCTTAAAAAAAGAAAATCCGTCTGCTTGTTTGACTTCCAATTTCAGGAAAAAAAGTCTTATTAGTAAGTAAAAAAAATTTTTTGATGTTCACATTTTTCGAGAGTCACACTTACCCTGCCCCCATTGTAGCAGGTTATCCACAAGTTGTCCTCTGTATCAATTGTCATTCCATCTGGTTCACCAGGAATGTTATTAGCTATAAAATTGAATATAGTTTTTCTGTTTTCTGAAATTACACAAATACCTATAAGTAAATTAGATATGTAAGATAAATTCTTCAGCAAGTTTAGTCATGTGCGCACGAATAATAATACCAAAATCAATTTTCAACAACCAACAATAACTTTTGTACACAGTTATTCCTTATTTTTGAAAGGCTACAAAAATGTGAAAATCATCTGCAACAAAAACTCTTTAATAAAGTATACATATATAAGTATATATTATATATAGAACTTTGTAGCTATAGGACATAGGTGTCGCCGAAATCGATAAGAAAGAAATTAAAAACTTTTACAACTCATGATTTCAATCCTCGGTAGACAACGCATTCGTCAGCGAGATACGAAAGGATGTAGGTCTAAATCCTGTCAGAGCTGAAGGTAAGTAAGTAAGTATTGTAACTCAATTTTTTCTTTACAAAAATGTGAGACCATAAAATTTTGCTTAGGAAAAATTTATTGTTTTTGTGTTTTTTCTAAATCAAGGACGAATGCTAATTTCTTTATCTTATAAACTTAGATTATTTTTTTTAATATCAGAAAGGTCGGGATTTATGTAAAAGTCCCAAAATCAGTTTAAGATGGCCTAGGCAGGTCTGTAAGAATCGTAACAGTTTAAAAATATATTTTGAATAAAATGTTTCATAAGAATAATTTAAAATGTAAGCGACTGAGATTCCACCATGACCTTGTGGCAGTGGGACAACCTGAGAAGTACATTGTTTAAAAAAAAATTGCTTCCAAAATAATAGTGAAATTGAGTTTTTTTTTTCATAAGAAGCTCTACTGAGCATCTTCTTCGATATTACAATCTAGTCTATAGACTAATGAGTAATTGTAATTTCTCTTAATCTTCTAAGTCTCTAAGTATAAGTCTATCAACTTTTGAGTAGTGTGTCTAAGCTTAGGTTCCATTGTTATCTTAAATTTAAAACAATGTCACTTGATTTTTGCTCTAGTACTTTGTGAATCTTCACAAACTACACTAGTTCATATGGCTTTGTCCTTTTCAGCATTCTCATTGTATCTGTGATATCGAGGAGCTGGATTGCCTTGATGTTCACATGATGGTGAAGTCTATGGTGATGAGCTTCTGCATTTTTTTTATAACGTCAATGACAAACTCCACTTTGAGATCCCGATGGAGGTCATCATTTCTTA
>NJDD01003373.1:173110-194647 GCA_002245505.1 Calephelis nemesis | reverse complement strand
AACTCGAGAACGGCTGAACCAATTTGGCTAACTTTGGTTTTAAATTATTTTTTCAAGTCCAAGGAAGGTTCAAAGCTAAGAAAAACACATTTTGAGTAGTCGGAATTGACTTCTTAAAGTCCCGGATTCGATCCCCAGGTCGGGAAGCAAAAAAATTAGAAAATGTGTATTTTCTAATAAATAATGTTGCCCGGAATTGGAGATGTGCCCCTGTGGCGATAGGCTTGCCACCTATCACATTGTGGGACTTAATGTCGGGCTAGTCGTGGGTACCCTGGTTGTGCCTCTGCCAACTCTTTCAAAGATATGGGCATGAAGATACGTTTTTAACCTACAAATGGCCATTTTAGAAGCAAAATTTTTATTCTTAGTGTGCTCACCCGTGCAGCGAGTAGTAACGTTTCCAGTTTGGACGTCTAGTCTGTAAACCATTTGTCCTTCCACATCAATCCAGTATAGCGCTTGTTCGTCTTGTGCCCACGAGGGCTCTTCGAAGTGAAATCCATTGGGGTAGACCTGAAACAGAGAGACATACGACATTAGATGTTCGTTAAGTCATCGTCGAAATACTGGAGGTTACATCCCCTGACATATTCCTGCCGCCATAACGTCAACGCTCGCCGTTGAAGTGTTCCGGTTCAGAGGAGAAGATAAAATTATTTTTTTTGAGATTGGAAGGCAAACAAGCAGACGGATTTCCTGATGGTAAGAAATTCACGTCGCCTAGAGACAACAAAGGTGGTAATGGTACGTTGCCAACCTGATGCCAGGATTTTAAGCCTAGAGCAAAAGTAAGTTTACCCTTGGACCTGGAACACGTAAACGGCAAGCATTGACGTTATGGCGTCAGGAATAAGTAAGGCGGTGGTACCAAACCGAACGAGTCGCTGCGAAACTCTACCACCTAGTNNNNTTGAGACTGAAAGCCTATGCTCGCCTTTTACGAGCTGCCTTGCAGAAAGGCAGATAGTCTTTTCTGCAAAGAAGTCCGGACCAATACTTTTGATCGAGGCCTAACATCATGGCCTAAGGTTGGCAACACACCATTACCATCTTTGGTTTCTCTAGGCGGCGTGAATTTCTTACAATCAGGAAATCAGTCAGCTTGTTTGCCTTCCAATATCATAAAAATAAAATTAAAAAATAATTAAATCTTTTACGTTTGCTTCCTACGTACTTCTAATTTATCTAATTAATTTTAGAAGAAGGCTTTCCTTTGCGGAAAGTCATTCTAAAATGCAAACTTGCAAACTGCCGCCAAAAACTAAGAAGTGGCAACTTATTTTTTTTTTGTTTAGGAACATAATATTAGCACATAATGTTATCTACACAATAAAGCATTCTTACACGTGTATCGCACGTTGAAGTTTTTTTACTACTTTAGCAAAAATGCAAAGTATTTTTTTATTGCAGAAAATAACAAGGTTTTTTAGTGAATGAAAAAAAAAATAGCTACGTTTTTATATAACAGACATAATTGTCGACTTCAGAAGTAACAAAGCTGTATAAAAATAACGACACATTCATATCCCATCAAAAACAATTAATATTTTCTTATTAAATATCTCTGGACAAGTTACACAAATTGAATCTAACCCCAAAGTAAGCAAGTTATATGCTTGTGTTATGGGTGTTGGTCAACGATACTAATTCATAGAAATACTCAAATAGATAACCAGAATAAATTTCATAAGCCCGGATATGCAGACATCTAAATGTTAATCACACAAATACCTGCCCCCGTCGGGAATCGAACCCGAGCCTCGCGGTAGCGTGTACGCTAGCCACTCGACCAACGAGGCAGTCATTAAATGTAAAATGTTGACACATGACCGCATATTCTTCTGAATCTACACGGCCTATTCTACCGATCCTAAGTTCACAAATTATACATGTCAGTAAGAATTTAGGTAAATTTAAATGTTTATCACTTAAATGTGTGCCTCGGTCGGGTATGGAAACCGAGCCTCGAAGTTTTTCGATGGGGCTACGCATGGACGTAAAGCAACTCGTTACGAGTTTTTAACTTTTAAGTATTTAATCTTAGCATTTATGTTCGAGTTTTCTTAAATAACCATTGAAAATAATTTTGTTACTTATAAAATTGGATTACACGATAATCGAACTTAAAACCAAAGTTAACATTGTCTTTTACGGTTTTTCGACTACGAGATTCTTGCGGACTACGAGTAGGTATACCTACCTACTTTCTAACATTAACCGAGTTCACCACCTCCAACGACTTACACGTCGCCTATACACCTAAGACGTTAAGGGGCCATATACGCTAAAATACGTCAGCAGTTTACTGTTTTTTTAATACAAAGCAATCATTGATCTTGCTGACAAAAATACACAAGATTAACATGAATATGCTTTACTAGACTAGTGTTTCCAAAACACGATTAATTTCACGTTGCTCGATAGAAAAAAAATCAAAAAATTAACCCTTTTTTGAAAGCAAAACGCAAATGTCTACTTCAAATATGAAAATATCGACACCAGATGTAACGTAAACATAGATAAGTACTATACCTAAAAGATAAGTGTTTCAGTTTTTATACTTTTTTTCAAATTACTTTTATAGTGTCAAAAATAGTGATTTGTCGCTTAAGACGTTTACTTTAGAGCGCCATTGTTCGTAGTAATCATGGAACGGGGGAGCACGGTGATTGGCTCTTTTGGATGACTGAGTATGGGCCTTAATGCACGTACAAAAACGTCGTTTAATACACATGGTCAAGAAAGCATATGTCGCGAATTTGTCAGGTAGGTAGGACCGTCTTAGATTAGGCTGGGGCCCTTGGGCACACGAAAACTTAGGTAAAGAAATCAAACTTTACAATTTTTTGCACTATGATTTTTTGGATAATCAAATACATTATTTTATTGCATGTCATTAATATTATTGGTAAGTATGCCGCGATTTTTTTATGACTACGATAATAATTTCTTTAAGGGTTTATGTTGAGCAAAATCTTCTATTAAATCCTAAAACTCAATTTTCTGAAAAATGTCTCTTTCAGTGCTCATAATAATTATTGACAAATTCAAAAATTCAAACAAAAAGTCGTTCTTAAGCTGCGAAATAGAATGCAAGTGAGTAAAATGGTCGAGTTCGGGGTCCTCTGAGTATAGGGCAGTCCCGTGTGCCCTTATGGTAAAGACGGTATTGGTAGTAGGCACCTATCAAAAAATCAGAATCAGAAAAACTTTTTTCACATGGACCATAGCAATAGTCATGTAGTGGTAGATACTATGACTTCGTAAGAGATTGATTAACTGCCACATATCTTTGTACGTAGGGATACAAATGTATTCTGTTATTAAAATGTATAATACTCACATTTCTTATAGTCACCTTTCTACTGCGACTTTCGCAAATTGTGTGTATGTTAAACAAAAGCAATATAAGAATTAGTAGAATTTTATTACACACAAACATTTGGCTCATTTGGCTTCTGTTTTAAAATCAAATGACTGATTAATTACTTTGATCGAGATACTTGTATTAAGAGAGTTCATTGTACTACATATTTTTATCGCATTTAGCAACCATACATAGACAGCAAATATATAAAAAAAACTGTATTTCCTTTATAATAAAATATTCCAAGTTGTATTTGTATTTAAAAATTAAATCATTCAATGACCTGTATAACTATTACAGCAGCGTACGGTGAATACGTGCTTATTAGGTGATATAGCTGAATACCGAAAAGAGGCCGATGTTCGTAATATATTTTTAATTACTTTAACTATTAGTAATTAACATAGTACCTATTCATCATCATTCAGTGTACGTTTAGGGATGACGTGCCCAGTCAGATAAACTGGCCAATTAAAGTATTTCCGAAACCTAAACCTAGATGTTACATTTATTGGCAGTTAACAAATGTCACAAGTTAGTGTAGCTTGATGCGAAGGCTGATTTTTTTTCTCCTTTTGCGAAGAAGTATGAGTGGGCCCGGGCGGGCGATGCCAACTCAGGCCCTCTCCGGCGCAGGTGGACTGGGGGTGCAAGAAGTCGGTTCTTTGGCCTTCAAAGCGCCTCCTATGCTGGGCTGCCGGGGGGAGACGTGAAACTTTTCTCGGCCAACTCGGCCTCTCATGCTTGGGATGCGACTCCAATGACTAGAGTCGCACCTCGCGGAGTGAGATGATGAAGGCCACGCGACCTCTCTCTCGCTCCTAGCCGGGCGGCAGGAAGGTAAGGCTGATTTTAAAGAAAAAAAAGTGGTGTCGTGGTACCAGATAGGAACAAAGTTCCTTCAGCTAATGTAGAATCGACACAATTCATGAGTATATACTATGCATTAACGGGGTGGAGTGAGAGAGAAAGAGAAAAGTATTATACACTACTCGCAGCAACTGTCGCGCCTGCGCACGTCTCATTTAATGGTTTTATCCCACGGTTTTTTCTTACGGTTTTAACTATCACATATTTTTCAGTTCTTTCTCCTCCAAGCCTGACGTAAGGAACTACGTTCCAAAAATATAGTAAATTAAGTCTGAAATTATTAAGTGACCATTCATTTTTTTGGTTCCGACAGATTAGTAATTGTAGTAGTTTTCGTTGTGCGAATAAAAGTGATTTGCTGCGTTTTTAAAGAATAAAGTAGAAGTAGAAGTTTGCGAAAGATTTAAGTACATAGTCATATTGACATGTCATATGCATGGTCATACGATCCTTTCATTTGGACAAGATGACCTGTTATTTGTGAAGGTGAATTGGCCATACATTTTTCAGATGCAAACAATAGTAAAATAAGTGGCATCGATATTATATTTTTGACCCTATTATATTGCCCTTAAAAAAAGAAAAAAATAGTTAAAAAATAAGAATAAGTAATTAAACAAAATGATAAGAATTCAAACCATAAAAAAATAAGTACTATCAACTTCGGCGGAAGAAGAAATTATAGACTTAATCAGTAAAGAGTGGACAAGGACTGGATGTGTTAAAAATTGAGACAGTAAAAAAATATGAGATTTATTATAAGACAGACAAAAAGGAATTTGACCACAAATAATATGGTCATTTTCTTAAACTGAATATGGTCCGCAATTCTAGCAGATGCACATTAATAAGAGGAACATCTAACAATAATTGTACGTAAATTGTGAAAATACACTTATCTTGTTTAATTGGGCTGGATATAAATAAGTCGTCAAATAAAGAGACATAAGAATGTGATAAATACAAGTTCGAAACTACAGCTGTTATGAGCACAACGAACTTCTAATTATCAAGATGTTTGTTTTTGTTTTGTTTCGAAGACAAGTTTCTGAAAAAATAAACAACCACGAGGAGATTTTTTATATTTTACATTTATTAACAACATCTCTCAGGATACATAAGATTCAAGGTTTTATTTCAATAAAAATCTAGGCAAATTCATTCATAGTTTTTAAAGATCACGGCAACAAAATAATGAGGGAACATGATGGTAGAAGCCGCTGTCTGTATTCTACGCTGGTACTTCTGCAAGGTCTGGGCTGTCTATGGAACAATTATTGTTTACTACTGTACTTTTAACATGAATTCTTTTTATTACGTTGTTTAAGTATTCTTGTAATACAAATTTAGGACGCGATTTTTTAAATGCTGGATTAAATTGAGACTTTGTACACTTATGAATGAAGATCATAAATTTATAATTTTATGATCACAAATTTATAAAAAGTATAACAAATTATAAAATTTAATAATTGTTTCCAATTACTCTGGTCAGGATCTTCAGGATCAGGCGCGGATCCAAAGGTGAAAAATGTTTTGGAAAACCGGCCCAGTACGGGGGCGATGTTTTTTTTTAACTTCAATAAACCGTTGTGACGTCATAAGTGTTGAAAGCATCCATAACACACATGAGAACAAAAAGAAAAACGGCGGCTTCGTGCATGATCAACAATTTTCTCCATATCTGAAGACACGAATATATACCATACTTTTTGTGTCAAGCATAGGACTACTACTTACTACCTGCACCTGAGAACTTTTGTGTAATTCACAACAAAATGTCCAGAGGGTTACCATAAGCTCTTGAAACAGTATTATTTCAATAATACTAATTTTCATCGGATAAAATTAACCTTGTGACTTATACCATCAAATTGCTTATAAAAGTGAACATTTAGCAAGATATAACTCTGCTTTAAGCGTTCATGGTAAAGCCTCAGGTTTGGCAAATAAGGATTGATAAATCTAAAATACGACTGCACTACGGAAATCGAAGTTTAAAATTTTGATTCTTTTATTTCAAATTTCTATATTTTGTACCTTCTTGCTACCGTATATAATTTTTCTATTGACTCTGGACAATTCTGCCGTGTATACCGTACCTACATCGAAATCAAACGTTCGAAATTCAGTGATTCGTCATAGCAATCTTCCAAAGTTCCGTACATCGAGATTATGAACATTCTTAATTCAATACTTCCTAATTGCATACTTTCGAACTCACGTACATCGTACTGACGATAAACATTGTAATATAATACATTACGTAGACATTTTAAACTTCGATATTCCATGCAGTTAGTGCAGTCCTAAAAGACCAAGAATAAAAGTCAGTCTAAAAGTATCTTATTGTTATTAACTAAATCTGCTATTAGATACGGCACTTGGAAATAAGTAACTCACGCGCCTGCTGCTTCCCTTAGATAGCATCATTAACTTAAAAAAAATTGGGGGCCAGGGGGTCTCCACTTTTGCCCCGAGGCCTCCAGTCCTCTAAATCCGGCCCTGACCAGAGACTAGTAGTTAGTAATTTCTGTTAATCCTTTAATAATTGTGGAAGAATGCACTTTGATTCCTTTTTCAGGTCACAGAACCTGAACACATTTTAATGAATTTTGGCACACAAATAAAGTCAAAGTCGCGGGGAGTCGCTGGTTACAAGCGGCTGGTGATCGTGACTTGTGGCGCTCTTTGGGGGAGGCCTATGTCCAGCAGTGGACGTCTTCCAGCTGAATGATGATGATGATGAATAAAATAGACCTTGGAGTAAGACATAGGAAAATTTTATGTCGATAGTAGCAAACCCCAAAGAAACCGCCTATTTTATTTCATACAATCTTTAATTTAGTATTTTTAATTTAGTATTGTTTAATTTAGTATTGTTTGTAGGTATACTCATTATGGAATCACGGCTTAGCTTTCACAAGAACAGCTTGACTAATTGGAATAAACACTATATATAATAAACTAATTGATGTACAGAGGTTATTTGATATTTCCTTATGACGGGTTCTTGAATATACGCTTGGTAAAATGTATTACTTGATTCAGACGTTAACGAGTTAATTAATTTAATCTATATAAAAATGAATCGCTGAATGTGTTGCAAAGCGCATAACTTCCGAACGACTTGACCGATTTGGCTGATTCTTTTTTTATTGTGTTAATTATTATCAGGAGAAGGTTCTTATGAAAAGAAAAACCGGGAAAGTTGCAGGGAAATTGGGAAAAAGAATACTTTACTATTTCCCATACTGAACGGGTGAAACGAAGTTCACCGAGACAGCTAGTTTAATATAAATATGTATTAGTTTCATGTTACGATTAGTAGTCTAGGGATCCTGGGACCAAATACCCTAATCGTTTCACGAAACTTATGTATTATATCCCGGGTGTATTTCCGGAAAACTCCGAGATTACATTTTGCATGTCCCGGGATTTTCGGAATTAACAAAAATCTTAAAAAGCTTTACAAAAAAATTTCAAAATGATTTATTGTAAAATAGATTTTAGTTTCACAACATAAATAAACGTAGGTAGGTACATAAAGGTAAACTTTAAACATAAATTAAACCAAAACTAATTTGAATCGTAAATTTCCAAAGCCTGCTATTTTTATTGCAAATTTAAGTTTATTATTAGGAATGGTATTGGCTGAACAAGGTAACTTGTTTACTTGGTTAAGTTTGAGTAACAATTTGATAAAAATTTAGGTCTTTTTTTGTTACACAAGAGATAAAGTATAACCAGATCTCATTATGATTTAATAATTCATATTCATATCGTACTTTTCATTTAAATTTAATTGATTTTTAAGTATAGTTTACTGAATTATAATTAAAATGTAAAAAGCTGATTTTTTACCATTATTCTTCGATTTTTCATTACACATAACATTTGTGACATCATTACACAATCCCATAACTGTCTCAGGATCTCAAGACTGTCTATACAAACAAACAAAAGAGTTACGAAATCGAATTCCCTTGTTACGATGCAAGTTAAACTACTGAACCTTTTTTGATCAAATTTCGTAATAAGCTGTAATTTGATCCAACATAAACAATAATAGTTTTTATTTTGAAGTCTCAATAGATGGAAAGTTAACAAAATTAAATATGCAGGCGAAGTCGCAAGCTATGCTAGCTAAGAATAAATAAGTACCTAATAGTTCCACTAAATTATGTTAAGATGAATTATGTTTTTCAAACGTCAACGATACTAAGAAGGTTTTTTTGTTATTTTAAGGATCCCAATTCCCAGCACAAACACGAAAAAAAAATGGATCTGAATTTTTTTCGCTAATAAAGACGCAATTGTACTACCACTGAAAAAATAATCAATTGTAGCTTATATACTAAAAAAGGTATAGGTATAGGTTCTGAAAAAAAGTGCACGCATTCTAGATACAATCAAGTAAATAAAAAATTTACTCGTGTAATACCCGCGACACCACAGACAATGATACACACACTCACGATAGCTTTATTTTAATGGCTTTAAAACAGCTGCGAACACTATTTGCATTAGTAAGTAGGTATTATTATTATTGTTGTGTAATGTTCCGCGGACGCTATTGTTGTTAAAACTGTATGTTATTAACATCGCTGAAATTATGAAAATGTCTATAATTTCTTATGACCACGGCATGTAGTAGATTAAGTACTCTACAATAAAAGGTACTGAGTGCTCGGTTTATTTCAAGTGACACTGCGGCATGCTAGCAACCGTTACAGCTCATTGTTCAGACGCTTCTGAAAAAACGAAGAAAAAATATAAAACCGTTTTTTAAAAATCGAAACAATAGCTATTGTTAGATCTCAGTAATATTGTGCTAATTAATAGGTCAAATCGCCTAAAATGTGTACGCTCATATTATTTTTGTGTTTATTTACAATTTTTGAAGTTGAAGCGAAACAGAAATTGCAATATTACAAAATTTCGATGGTAAATATATTTTTTTAATTACTTTTTTCGAACTTCTTAACCTTTACACGCAAAAGGGTGGTATTATTAGTTTGACGTGGCTTGTGTATATGTAAATGTGTGTGCGTGTCTGTTTGTTTGTCTACGGCTTCGACGTTCCTAAATGAATGGAGCAAATACCTTTAAAAACTTATCTTTACGCCCATATCCCCGAAAGGGCAATTAGGGCACCCACGACTAGTCGCAAAAGTCCCACAATGTGATATGTGGCAAGCCTATCGCTAACCGGGCTCGTATCAAATCCCGGCAATGTTAATTTTATAAAAAAAATTAAATTATGCATTTTCTTATTTTTTTGTAACCTGACCCGGGAATCGCACCCGGAACCTCAAGAAGTCAAGTCCGACGTTGGACCGCTAAACCACAGAGGCATATGGCCTATTATCTTGATGGTTATTAGCTTCAATTTATCCACGATATCTCCACGTGCTCAAGGTCCTGGAGAGCGAGAGAGAAGTCAAATAAAGTAAATGTTCTAATAAAATGGAATCGGAATTGTGCCCGGTTGACGATAGGTTTGCCAGTGTCTTCAACTACTCGTGGATAATCTCGTGATGCCTCTGTCCACCTCTTCGAGGAAATGAGCATGATGATACTAAACCAAAAAAAAAATTGCATACGTACATTTTTGTCGTCACATATTAAGTGTTATTTTAAATTTTAATAGTAAAACTATTTTTTAACGAATCATTTTTATATTTGTAAGAAGAGTTAAGAAGTAAGAATTTGCTACAAGTAGTCGCTTCGAGAAATACCATTCAGTAAGTCACACGATAGCATGATGTTAAAAAAATTTAGGAGTTCCTATGGCCTCATCTGTGCCATCACTTATTCAGTGTCAAGTGTGCCAGTCTGCCTGCTGTGGTACTAGTAAGCACTATACAGACGCAAAATAGCAAGGTCCGGAAGACATGTCTGCTGACTTGCCCAGTAAATATGTCCATCTAGTGAATTACTTTTTTTATGATATAGAAAGATAATCAAGCAGACAGCTTCATGATGGTAAGAAATTTACGCTACCTAGAGCACGAAAGGTGGTAATAGTGCGTTGCGAATCTGAAGCCGGGGGTGTTAGGTCTCCAGCAAAGGTAAGTGTACCGGCTACCTTACCCTAAGAACCGGAACACGTCAACAGAAACTAATGACGTTATGGCAGCAGGGTTGGGTAGGTAAGGCAGTGGTGCTAATCAGCTTAACATTAAAGTTAATTATGGAATAAATCTATTTGCAGGATACCTCAGGCTAGAGCGTTACATAAAATTTTTATTGTCTCTCAATTAGCTCAGTTTTCCTAAAAAATTATAAGCACTGGTGGTCGCCCGTTGCTCGAAATTCCACCATAATAGATTTTAATATCTTGTTGATAAGAACGCCATCCTCATTTCTCGAGACCAACTACTTTGTTTCCAAACATTTTAGAGCGCCATCTGTGATATTTTATCGTTATCATCAATATATAATTTCTTTGTGTGTGTCAAATGCATGGTAGTTTGGGTAATGATTTTTTTATTGATTTAATGTATTTTATAAGCATTATTATTAAAAAATGTTAAGGTTCTGCACTTCTCCTACACATAAACTTTAATTGTGCCAAATTATATGGTCCTGCGTCCGCGCAATTTTCGTAAAAACGGGTGCAGAGTTTTGGCATCAGGTATTAATAAGAAGTTACTGAAAGTAAGAAATACGCGTCCCTTGACGACTTTTCAAACTGATAAACATACTCGTAATGATGCAGGTAGCAGCTGGAGAGCATACGGACAAGCCTGCGCTGTTTTCTCACGCTGAAAGTCCTGTGTGGGATGTTAACACCCAGACACTACTCTTTGTGGATGTCCATCGTCAGAATGTGCACCAACTGGACTATGCCACAGGGAAGATAACTACTAAACATATTAGTAAGTAGAATTTCGGAGTTTTGGCGCCATCGTGTATGGATGTGGTCGTACTTATTTCATTATTTTTGAATTACGTGTTTTTTTTTAGTGAAATTGGTTAATTTAGGTGGGAATTAGTAGTGTTTTGTTCAGTGAAAGTGCACAAATGAAGAAATTAGTGTATCGTCTGTTTCCTCGCTGCCGTAAAATCTCACTAGATGAGCTTGAGTAACGAAGCCACCGCTTTACCTACTCAAGACCCTGTTCTGACATGACTTTGTACATAATGACTAATGACTGTATAAGAATTAATAATAACTAACTTGACATTGGCAAAATAAGTCGTGAAAAACGATCGAAAGCCATATTTATAAAAGAAGAAGTAGAATTTCTCGCTTTGGACCTCTTTTCTCCCGGGTTCTCAATGATCAGTCAAATAAAACTCATATTAATACCATTTTAATTTTAATAACCACCCAAAGTTCTGTTGCTGGTACAGACTCCTTTGCAGAATAGACCATCCGCCTTCCTACAAAGCAGCTCGTAAAAGGCAAGCATAGGCTTACCGTCACTAACACCGTGACATCTGACTAAATGATAGAGATTCACAGCAACTTGCCGGGATTAGTACCACCTTCTTACCTATAACTGCCGCCTTAATGACAATGCTTACCGTTGACGTGTTCTAGTTTGGAGAATAAGGTAGTTGGTAAATTTACTTTCGCTCGAGGCCTAACAATCCGGCCTCAGATTGGCAACGTACTATTACTGCCTTTGGTGTCCCAAGGCGGTGTGAATTTTTTTTACCATCAGAAAATCCCTCTTGTTGATTCCCATTCATCTTAAAAATATAGACAAAAATGTTCATCACACAAATGCCTGTCCCTATCGGGGTAGAAACTGAGCGTCGTGAATGATCGTTGGCATTAGGCATATCTTTAGCAACAATCCCACAACCAATGAGATTTGTCATGGTTTTCATTAAAGCTAATAAGTGTTTCGGCTTCTATTAGAATTTCCAATTAATTCGTACTACTGATGATTTGTGCCAGCTTCGCGTTACGAGAAATCAGTGCTCTATTGTCGTATATGAGGCGTGAAGATCAAGGATTACCCACGCACTCAAAATGTTCATGTTGAAGTTTTCCTTCCGTGTTAGGGTTGCTTATGTACAGTAGGTTGACTTTTTTTATTAGATCTATCAAAAGTCTGATGTAGGATTTTACCATAATAATAATTCAATTTATTTCAAAAATAAGACATGTTAAACTTAAATAAAAATGAGACAAAAAAGTGAATCTTACATTAATTAAGCGACTTTCCAGGGGTCCCCAAACTAGGCAAAGCCTGTGTCTTGGGATACCAAATTAAAACTAAAACATCAGGACAAAATTTTAAATTTTGGGCGTTTTCGGATCATAATGGGGACAAAAAAATCTCCGTTTCAATTAATATTGGAAGCTAGGAATTATAATAATTAACTGCTTTTTTTAACCGATTCCAAAAAGGAGGAGGTTATTTATTAGTATGTTATGTATGTTTATACTTTCTATGTTGTCTTAGATTTTTAAAATTTTGGTTTTGTCGGGACATTTTGTATTTAATCGGGGCTCTGGACATCGAATCCAGGCCATCTGACAACCCTAACTGTACTTAGGTTACAACATATTAAATTCTATAATAATTTATAGAATTTAATATGTTCGCGTGTTTTCCATATGGCTCTGTGTTTCCCAAATATGACGTTTCTTCCTTATGAATTCTAAAACTAGACTTTAAGGACGGAAGGATAATTAACTTTTTATGTGTAGTACACTAAAATTCACAAAATTCTTTAAATAAGTTTGGAAACCAAAACACGATTAAACAGATAAGGCTCAATAGGTAAAAATCGTTAACTTTCATAAAAACACGATTTTTGACGTAACCGTCTCGGGATAGATCGACTTTTTTTATAATATTGGAAGGCAAAAAAACAGACGGATTTCCTGATGGTAACAAATTCACGCCGCCTTTGGTGTCTGAAAGGTGGTAATGATGCGTTGACTACCTTAACCTCTAACCGCAACACGTCAACGGCTAATATTAATTATTATTTATAATTTTATATTTTATCTATTTGATACTTTATTGCATACAAAAAGTAAAAACATAAAAAACAGGATATATGTATACAATATATTTAATATATTAGAGTAATTCCAATGAATCATTTGTATCAAGTAGGTATGAGCTACATAAAAATAAGATTTTTCACAGCCTGAACTTTTTAAATATTATATCATTCTTATTTATATTTGCAAGGATACGTCTGCAGGGTGCGCGTCTGCAAATACAATGATTATATTTTAATTAAAATTGGTGTAAAATACTCAGCTCTTTCTTAATTTTAAGAGTTCTACGAGAGAGTATGGAGTGCCAACAACACGAACTACGAAGTACCAGTCGGATCTTAATTAAATGTATGTGGGATGACTATTGAATAATTACCTTCATTGTATAAAAATATCGAAATCTTAATAATGAAAGATTAGTAAATATAGTATTTGATAATAATAAAAAATCTTTAAAATAATTTATAGGTACTAGTAAAAGGGCTCAAGGGAGAGATTGGGGAGTTACTCGATTGTACCGTAGTTATACTCCAAGTTTGTACATCTGGTTTGCTTTCCAAAGGGCTATGAAGATTTTGGCTTACCTACTGTTCGGCCATTTTGGTTTTTTTTTTCAAATTGTGTTCACTGGTAATTCTTTAAAAAATGAATAGCTAATATCAATACAAATAAAATAGAATAGAATTAGAATTTTAGAATAAAACTCTTTAAGTTTCACATTCCAAAGATAAAAACAGCTAAAGTTTTACTATTAAAGTTAACGACTTTACGAGGTTCAGGCAGGTTTACTAAGTTACAAATTTAGGAGCTTATATCTTCGAAATGTGACATTTTACGCGTAATTGTCTCAGATTGTTTTTTGTTTTTATTGAAGTTAGCTATCCATTTTTGAAAGAATTATTAGTGAACGTGATTTAAAAAAACATGGCGGACAGTAGGCAATGCAGGCTTCATAAAAAAATCTTCAAGGCCTATACATATAAACCAATTACCCAATAAGTACCTACTTATCGGGTATTAGTTTATATTATAAATCATACATTTTGCAGATTATGGTCAAGTAAACGTAGTGTCACCTGTGGCTGGCTCCAAGAGGCTGCTTGTGGCGGTGCGCTCGGCACTGTACCTTATGGATTGGGACGTGCCAGGAGACGAGGCCCTTAGGTTGCTGGTCACCGTTGATCACGGTCTCCCCGACAATGTCATCAATGAGGGAAAAGCCGATGCTACAGGACGATTTTACGCAGGTATATTATATTAGTAGTATCTAAGACTACTACATCTTTATAAGTCAATAATAATAAGTCTTAAAACTTCATGTCGACTAATTTTGTAGTTCCTTGTTCTGGCTTCTTATAAAGACTAACAGACAACATGTTATTGGTTAATACAGTTCCTATGGCTTCAGGTAGAAAATAAAAATAAAATCCTATTAATATTATAAATGCGAAAGTTTGTATGTATGGATGTATGGATGTATGGATGTAGGGATGTTTGTTACTCTTTCACGCAAAAACTACAAAGCCGATTACGATGAAATTTGGTATGTAGGTAGCTGAAGACCCAGAATAAATTATTTACGCTTTCCATCATATTCTGCCACATTGTGGTATGGTGTAAATAATTTAATATTAAAAAAAGCAATTGTTTGATTATGTACGAAATGTTTTAATGTTCACACAAAGAAAAAATAATTTAAAACTATTGCCATTTACAAAGCGTTTTTGATCTTATTCGAAAGTTGCTTTAGTCGGTAAACTTCCATCGCTCATATCGAGGGTTCCAAACCAAACTAGGTATAATATACAGTACATTTCGGGATCCCGCACCTGCTAAGAGTATACATATCTACCTACTGTTGAAGAAATATAGAGTAGGTACGTAAAAATACTCTAGTTTAGATAGTGTTTATATTTTGGGTTACTAAATTTAAAAAAAACAGTTTCACAATTTTAAGTACGAGTAAATTAGTTTTTTTCCACAAAATACTTTATTTTTAAGCTTATTATATTTTTCAACATCTTTTTTAAAACATACTTTATTTAGACAAAAAAATGTTGACAACTCCTTATAAGGCAGCATTACCAATTTTGGTGTCTTGTCATATAATTAGGATTGCCGTATTTGCCTTTTAAAAGTTATTAATTTAAATAAAGTTAAAGTTAGTCTTCATACCCGTAAAACCATGGCACCCACGATTAACCAAAGGTATAACTTAATCCAAAAATGTATAGATGGCAAGCCTATCGCCAACCAGCCACAGTCCAATCCTGGGCAACACAGTTTTATCAAAAATAAAAAATAAAACATGTTTTAATTTGATCGACCCGGGAATCAAACGCAAGACATGTAATTACCATCAACACCAGACTACTAGGCGACAGAGGCGTTCAACCTAAACCTATCAATTTAATTTGCTATAAATCTGTTTTTAGAAATTAAATTTTACATGACATTTAAATTTTTGTATTTCAGGAACGAAAGGCCCGCAAACCGGCATTGATGTCCTTCCAGACAAAGCCATTTTCTTCAGTATAGAACAAGAGAGCTTCACGCATCCTCGGGTACACCTGCAGCCAGTGACCATCTCCAATGGCCTTACTTGGTCTCTCAATAACACTGTGCTATATTACGTAGACTCGCCCACAAACAAGATCGAGGCCTTTGATTTCGATTTAGAGTCTGGAACGATAAGTAAGTCATTTAAATGAAAAGCTGTTTCCGACCTACCACTTGTCTAAGGTGTTTAACACTACATTTCTGGGACTAGTCCACTAGTATATTTGTTTAGGTTTTTATACACATAGGTCTTCTGATGCTAAGTGGCCTATAGACACCATAGATGTTACAGGTGCGTCGCTTTCTTGCAGACGAGATGTTAGGCCTGCTGTGCAAGTCTAGAGGCTACCATACCATCCGGACCGGAACATGGCAGAATTAATGTGGCGGCAGAAATAGATAAGACGGTGGATCCTTCTCGGACAAGTTGCTGCACAGTATTCTACCACCAGTAAAACATTATACACACTAATAAAAAACTAACCCCAAAAGTATGCAAATTATATGATTGTGTCATGGGTGTCAAAGATACTAATTTTCTCTCGTGTTGGTCCGGTCTTCTTTGCAGAATGGACCGTCTGCTTTCCTGCCAGGCAACTCGTAAAAGGCGAGCGTAGGCTTATCGTCACTATCACTGTGACATCCTACTAGGTAGTAGAAATGCCGTTGACATGCTCCGGTTAGGAGGGTATGGTAGCCAGTAAACTTACTTTTGCACTAGGCCTAACATCCCGGCCTGAGATTGACAGCGCACCATTACCACCTTTGGTCTCTAGGCGTCGTGAATTTTTTACCATCAGGAAATCCACCAGCTTGTTTGCCTTCCAATATCATGAAAAAATATATAAAAACTTAAATAGTTACTAAAATTAATATAATAGGTAGACTCACAAATACAGACATCCATGTTCATCACACACCTGTCTGCCTCCCTCGGGAATCGAGTACGCTGGTACGTGTGAGACGTGTCCACTAACTCCTGAACCAGCTAGGCGGGGTCTTTCTTAATAAATAAAAACAATTTTAGTAAAAAAATATAAAATCTTATATACAAAAATTATTCGCATTTCCCTTGATCATTGCATCATGCATGTACGGATAGGCCAATTTTGGTTATCCTTTTTTTTTGTTAGTTATTGGTAGGGGCAGGTTCATATGTATATACCTATTCATATATATATATATTCATAGTTAGCACAAGGAAATGTCTGTCGGCTTCACCATAAATACAAGCAAACAGTTTTTTGTGCTAAATCGATTCGTACTTACCAACTCCAAGCAAAGAATTTAATTGCATCTTTCTGTTATGGCCGCACTACAAAATGTACGAAAGTTTAGACCCAGAGTGTAGATACCTACTTGGTGGTATTGGTATTGGTAGTTTGTTTCAACTGGCCACTGAGAGTCGGCCTAATATTTCAGTGTTATGATAGCCGAGTTACCTTTCGAAATTTATTTTCATGCTTGAGGTAAAAATATTTTTGTTTCAGGCGGCAGACGAACAATACTCGATATAAGTGAATACGGGTATGACGACGCCATCCCTGATGGTATGACCATAGATAGCGACGGTCACTTGTGGGTCGCCATCATGTTTGGTGGGACGGTAAGTTTTCAGATTTATTTTTCAAAATTTCCAACCTAGTGGCAGATTTTTGCGACATTTACCTATATCCATATACATTGCCCATTCGCCGCTCATACAGTAAGGTAAGGTTTGTAAGGTATGGAAGCGGTTATCAACCACTTCAGCTTTACATTCGCTATTGGCTTAGAACGCACCACACACGCAAATGTTACTATTTGAGGTACCTACATTGTATATTTACTAGGGGGTAGAGTTTCGCAGCGACTTACCGGGATTGGTACCACCGCCTTACCTATTCCTGTCGCCATAACGTCATGACGTGTTCCGGTTTGTAGGGTAAAGTAGCCGATAAACTTACTCATGCTCGAGGCCTAACATCCCGGCCTCAGGTTTGCAGCGCACCATTAAAACCTTTGGTGTCTATAGGCGGCATGAATTTCTTACCATCAGGAAACCCGTCTGCTTTTTTGCCTTCCAATATCATTAAAAAATATTGCTATCACAACACACACCAACTATTTTAAATTCTAGGTCAAAAATGTTTTTTTAAAGTTTATTAGAACTTTAAAAAAACCAACATTGCCCGGTTGGATATGTGCTCGGTTGGCGTTAGGCTTGCCACATAACATTGTGTATATCAGAGATGGGGCTCTAGAAATAAATCCTTGGCCTTAGCTTGATGTCTTGTCTTCATTATTTACATAAATAATATTAATCAACAGGTTCTCCATATAGATCCAGACAGCAGACAGATAGTGTATGGCTACAAGCTCCCCGTAACAGACATAACTTCACTATGTTGGGGAGGACCTAACCTGGACGAATTGTTCGTGACGTCATCTAGAAAATCTAGCCAGCCACTCTCAGGTGCCATCTTCACGATACGAGGGACTGGCAGCACTGGCGTGCCATTGTTCCCTTTCCGCTTTGTGAACGCTGATAATTACTAGAACCAACTTATGATACGCTGTACAAATAAAAAAACCTAATGAAGCAAGTTTGATTGAAACTTGCGAGTAGTCATGCGGCAGTCTCCAGGGCCTTTACCGTGACTTTTGTATAGATTACGTTCGGTAAGTTAGGTGCGTGTCGAAATCTATGACATTTTTGGTCGAAAAATGTGTTTCCCTTAGTTACCACTAGAGGCGCTGTTCAAAGTTTTCATACAAATAATTTATAGAGACGGTAGCGAGTGTAGTAAACTTGACAAGCCGTAAACTCATGGTTAGGGCCTGTTGTATAACCTCTCTATATAACACGTGAATAAAGATTCTAAAGGTAATACATCCCTTAGAACTATAATCGTAGTTACGACAGGAATGCTGCCAAAATTTTCGTGTTTGCCAAATGTAACTTGTACATAAGTCTTTACTTATGGTAACAAATCTGTCAAAAACTAAAATGTTCAGCTTAGGTGTGTTCTTTTGCTTATGTCTACTTTGTATTATCTATGGCTTATATTTAAGTGCGATTTGAATGAATTAAACATCGTGATATATCATTTTTTTTGTTATTGAAATCCTGTTTCTTAGACCGTTATAAGTCCAACTTACAGAAACATAATATTGTGGTCAGCATTAAAAGCAAGCATGGTAGCCAGTAAATGGATTTTTAATATCCCATCCTAGGAGTCAACTTTTCAAAGGGGAATTTCCTCTTCCTTACAAATCTTTTCGGTTCCTTCCTTTGAAATGTATAGCTTCAATGTAACAAATAACTATGATGTTCAAGGATTTTATGAATAGCGAACAAGCACATGGATATCCTGATGGTAGGAGACCCTATAGACACCATACATGTTGTATATAATGTGTTAGACCTAATAAGCAAGGCCAGATGTTATTCTGGCGACAAGAATAGATAAGGTACTGGAACTCTACCCGGCCAAGTTGATACAAAGCACTCCACCACAAGTGGTCTTGCTGGCAGAGACAAGTAAATATAACATTAATGATATTATGCAATTTGTATGTGAATGAACGAAGTAAATTCTCGAAGTTGTCGCTCGAATTTTGAGCACGCGGAGAAAGGGTGAATAAGAGGAAACGCCGCTCCTCCGTCTGCGCTTAAAAAATAAATTTTGAAATGTTCTACAGAGCTACTCGTATTATTAAAGATTCGGAAGTGTTAAAGAACATTTCTGGAAGCACAAAATATTAGTAAAATTATTAAAATAGATACATAAAATGATGTTGATTGTTACCTTAGTTTGAAATAGAAATATTTGATTAAAACATTTTTATTTCACTCTTGAATTAAATTGAAGAATTTGTGGTCGGTTTATGATTCCCCCAGCATTCCGGACAACGGCCTATGTTGCCGGACATATCCGGAAAATTCCGGACGTATGGCAACCCTATACACAGAGAAACCGGACCAAAACAGGGGAACAAATGATTACAGGGAGAATCAGGGTTGAATTCTGTAGGAAAATAGTTTCTCTAGGGCTCTTTCCGAATCGAATGAGCCCTCGCTCATTTTAAAGAGCTTTACTATTTTTCATAATTTTAAACTCGTGGCTTAGTTGAGACAATGCCAGAAAGACACCCGCTGATAAATAACACTCCATCTTCCCTCATCAGAAATAATTTATTTTAGGACATGCGTTTATAAGATTTAACAAGAAACAGTACATATAACGTTTTACATTCTAATAGTATATAACAAAATATTTACATCACAACACCGAAAAAGGACTAGAATTTCAAGTGGATTTGGACTACGATCGAAATGTTCAAAAATATTTATGATTTGTAACAAAACTAAACTATTTTAAGAGATACATTCCTTTCGTTATGTTTATTTAGCGCCATGCTGCGTAATTTTGCCTAACCAAATACTATAAATCGCAAAAAGCTCCCCAAAAAAATCCAGAATAAATTATAAAACGCATCGTGTAGGCTTAACAGCATATGAAATGTAGTCAATGATCGGGCAATTACCAATCGGCTTTATACCTTGGCGGTGGAGATGTTGTGTCACTCTGAGTTTTATACCGCATCTATCACGGGGAATGTTCTGAGGAGGTGTTTGTTTTAATTCCAGCCGGTGATTTCCACCTTTGGACTTAGCGACAGAGTTTAAAGTATCATGCCCATCATCTTAATGCGTGGCGATCTACAACTGTGCGATTCCGAAGACATTTTTTACATCGCACAACACCTTTGAAGAATCAGTTACCGAGGGCGGTATTGCCAAACAATTATGACTTATGGACCTTCAAGAAAAGAGCGTACTCATTCCTCAAAGGTCGGCAACGCATCTGTGATACTCCTGGTGTTTGCCTCCTCTTGTATAAAAATATTAATACTACAAAAGAGTTTGACGACTCCTTTGTAATATTAACTATAAGTATTTATATACAACTTAATATGCCACTTTCTAAAGTAATAAACAAGCTCAATTTTTACATAATATACGCTAGTGGAAATGTCTTTGCAAACGCTTAACACACCCAAGTAGACATTTGCTGGCTTGACTGATGTGTGCGAGGGCTCTCATTTTGTACAAAAATTAAAATACTTCTTTCCGTAAATTAGTATAACTGCTCGGAGACCTAGTTGGGTTAATAGGCACCCTGCATAAGTTGAATGGCATCAGGGAAGCTTTTGTGAGTTACGCAGCATTTGCGCGAAAGTAATAATCAAAATGCTGATCCGAAAGGAATCAAAGTACATAGTATACTCGATCGTAAGAGTCCAAAATAACCATAACATACAACACTGGGTATATTTTAGATCTGTAGAAACAAAGTAAACACTCATACATTTCAACTGTTCGTTATGACTTCCTAGTCTCATGTACACAATAAATTTTAAATAAGTTTACAACCAACAATCTTAAAATATTTAAATCTAGCAACATTTTTACTGTATAAATTAATAAAGAGGTAACACCGCGTCCTAATCTATGAAGAAGATAATATTATAAATCCACGGAGTATAGCAGACATTGTATAACCTTACAAGGAGTCTAAGTCTGTTACACTCGTTAGAGTTATTTTCTTTAACTATCTTGATAAATTCCTTGCCAGTTTATCCTTCAAATATTCATCTCAGAAATGCCTAAGAAACTACGCAACTGCAATATTGGAATGTGTTGTTAATTATAAACAAGATCAGTCTTGCTCTTACTATTTTGGCCTTAGGTTTGGGATTAAAAAGCAAAATTAAA
>NJDD01003373.1:159717-173052 GCA_002245505.1 Calephelis nemesis | reverse complement strand
TATATATAAATACATATATATATACATATATTTACATATATATACATTTATATATATACATATATATATAAGCACTGGCTGCTATATTTAATACGATTAATGTCGATTCCTTTATTTAACAAACGAGTCGTTTACTGACGGTAGTATTTTATATATATCGTGACCTCTAAGATGTCTGTCGGTAAGGTATTTACTATCGTCAATCGTCGCAAATATTGTGAACTCATAACAGTTTTGGAAATTGAAGTAACAACGCGTTACTTTTAAAGGAATTACGAATGGTTACTATATTACGGTACGTTGATTATAGAAACAGGGCATTAAACTTAAGACCATGAATCATTTGTGGTTATTAAAGGCATATTATTTTTTAGTAGTTGTGATATAAAACTACACAAGTCCAGGGTGCTGATTATGTATGTCAGTTGCCAACTCAAAATGGAAAAGTGTACATCAAATAGTTGTCAAATGAAGTGTTTTATATTTGCTATCTCCAGTGACCTACAGAAATACAACAGAGATAGCAAACACAAATGACGTCATTTGACAGCTATGATGTACACTTTTCCATTTTGAGTTGGCAACTGAGATACATAATCAGCACCCAGAACCGTGTGATTTTAATGTGATTCACACGTTACATTTTTCATGAGGCTTTTGTTTGTTTTGAAAATCACAAAATTCAATTACTACATCCTGGTCATACTTGTTGATGGTAGAAAAGGATTCCCCTATTGAGACAGAAAAGAGACATACTACTTAAATAATTTAGTATAAATAACTTAAAATATAAGACAAAACTTGAGTAACTTAAAGAATAAAAGTAATTTTCTGAGTAAGTTTAGATTAAAAACTAGTCCCCCTTACTGATAAAAACTACGCACCCGTTGATCTGGTGTGTAACTTCACGTTTACTAACAAAAAATTAAGTTACAAGCTAGATCAACGGGCGCGTAAGTTTTTTTAGAACGGGGGAGATACTATAAATTAATAAATTGCATTGAGAACAATATAATAATCATATTTGAGAGCCACAAATCCAAAACCTGAACAAACTAACCAATAAATATTAGCCTAGTACCTTACATTTTAAACAATACGTATTTTATCATTCTACTTACTCTTGATTACAAATTAAACTACAATTAAAGAATATTTGGTGCAAATTCACTTTTAATAATTATAATATATTTGTCTATCTACTACATGGCTTCTAAACAGAGCATAGAAGCTCCCTTTAGTTGAAAGCTAACTTACCTAAAAATTTGTCAAAAAAATTGAAATAGTTTATAAATACAAAAAGCTCAACTTACAGCAAATATAAACTCTACAGTAAGATAAGGCAAATCCCACCAGTACAGTAATAAAATCCTAAACGTAACAGTAACTATATAATTCATTGTTTTTATTTTCATGAGATTTTTAATATGGAACAGACTTACGGCTTATTTCAATAACCTATCTATGTAAAACACTTCTACCTATGAAGCTATACTACTGGCTGTTATACTTCTAACAAAAATCTAATGTCAATGGCCACATACTACTGACTCACTCTAATTTACGTGTCTCTTTTTCATTTCGACTTCGTTAATGATAGGACTGTAACATAGTGTTAATATCGTAGTTTGGCAACACTAAACTACTTTCACTTTATCTTTGGCTCATGGCGTCTGCGCGTTGTTACTGGTGTCAAGTAATAAGTCCACAGTTAATGTTAAAATATTAATGCAAGTGAAAACCGATCATGTCTTAAGAAATAGAAAAAACCGGGAATCACAGCAAAGCAGCCAACTACAAAAATAGCGTCGGGCACGGTCACGCTTATTTACAGGTAGGTATATTATATCCAATTAATACAAAATCCAATAAAATACCTAAGGCGTGGATGGATTGGCTTTCCAAATTCAAAAGATACATTAGGGCAAACAATTTCGATTCATGTTAAGACGGTAGAAAAGTCGCCATCTTGTTGAACTATTTTTGGCACGGACGCGTTGTCTATTCTCAATTCATTTAACTGTGACATCTACAACATCTCGTATAAAGATCTTGTAGAAAGATTTAACCTTTTCATATTTTTCTTTATGTCATAATATAACAACACTTTAACCTTGGCTCGTGGCATCTGCAGTTATTGTTATTGCAGGTATCCGATGACTTATCATTTCACAAGCAAAAGAAAGAGAAGCTGGTATTAGAGAGAGAGAGAGAGAGAGAGCAATATTTGGAAAGACATCAGTTCTTTGTAAGAAGTGTAACTACCATTAATAATATGGGTAAACGACTACCATAATACTACCGGTTATCAGGAAACCATTGTCAAATACTTTTCAATAATTAATAAAAATATTTTAGCAACAACAGTCTAGTAAATCTATCTGTATCTACAGATAGGTAATTGAAATTGTCCGTAAGTCATGTTTCAAATATTGCAAAATAAATCTATAGTATAATGTAAAGGCGCGAAGAAAGATTCAGCCATATTTTGTTTAATACAAGTATCGAATTGTAGGTAATGATTTTATTAACACATTCCCCACCCACATAAGTCATGCGCATGTTTAATGTATTGAAGAATGTTCTCGTCGTCCAAAGGAAAAGAAAAAAAAGAATTGTGTGGTTTTATGAAACCACAATAAAAGTGAAACTTGATCTATAACTATAAACTATAGATGTCGCCAAATTGGCCTCGGCTGCTCTGACGTCACCGTCACGCGACATGCGACACACCGACCAAAAAAATTAAGACGATGTAGTAAACGTTTCACTTTAAAAATTATACCCTCATGCGGTTTTAGATACAAGTAGTTATTACCAAGTTGTTACAGATGCGTGGTCCAACACAAATCTTAAAAAATCATTTTTATATTTTCTACACAGGTAAAAGCGTGCGTACACTTACATAATTATAAGAAACTAAACTTAAAGCAAATGTTATACTATACCAAAATCGTTTCATCTTTATATTAATAAAAATTAAAACGCTAAATATGTTGCTCGAGCGCTAAACGACTAGACGAGTATGGTTATTTTACCCCCGACGGAAAAATAAGTGACGTGTCTGTGGCATCATAACTTTTGAATGGATGGACTGATTTCGATTCGATTTTTTGGCTCAAAGCTGACGCAATCAAAATGGTTCTTAGCTACATAACTTATAAGTTTTGTCGAGGATCATTGATAATTTTTAATATTAGATTTTTTTATAATAGTGGGTAAAAAATGTAAGGAATGTAAAACAAAGTTATATTTTCCAAAACAAACTATTTTTAGTTAGCTTTCGGTGGTAAGCAGTACGATGTGCGCGGGCTCAGCTAGTTGTAAATAAATTGTAATCAGACGTCTCGTGTCTAACGATGCATTAAAAAAATGTACGAGTTTTAACAAAGACATTTTGATTTTTATACGGTAAATACAGTAAGCAAAACAGATATCTGAAACAAATACAATACCATCACAAGATGATGAAACCATCTTATTATAAAATTCTCGTGTCATAATGTTCGTTCCTGTACTCCTCCGAAACGGCTTGACCGATTCTCATGAAATTTTGTGAGCATATGGAGTAGCTCTGAGAATAGGACAATATCTATTTACCTTATATATTTCTATACATCTATTCATACCAAGAGACAAGGGTGACTCACCCCAAAATTTTTTACTAAAATCACATTAAAAAAGTATCAGCACAACGTCTGCCAGCTAGTTTTTTCATAAATAAAAATTTGTGTCACGACAACACCTTTTCCTTTAAAGGCATTATTATTAGGAAAAGCACTTAAGAAACCTACTTTTTTGACATGATAGCGTCGTCTTGTACATTCATCTCTTTTCAGTCGATTTTTATCGCCTCTATGATCTAGCGGTTCAGTTGTATGGACTTGACTGAATGAGCTCCAGGGATCGAATCCCGGGTCGGGCAACAAAAAGAAAATTGGGTTTTTCCAATTTTCTAATAAAAAAAAAGTTACTCGGGATTGCATATGTGCCCGGTCGGCGATAGGCTTGCCACCTATCACATTTTGGGACTTAGTGTTCGGCTAGTCGTGGGTATCCTGGTTGTGAGTCTGCCTACCTCTTCGGGGATATGGGCGTGAAAATACTTTTTTTCAGCTGACGTCAGAGCTAGTACTTTATCACCAATGTTCCTTTGACGTTATCACGTAAAACTATAGTCCGTAAACTAACTTTAAAGACTTATTTTAATTATTTTTTTTTAATTTAAGCGACATTTAATTTTTAACTTTTTAACATAGAGTATTTTTACAGTAGTTTGCTGACTTGCCACTGTTGTAATTCTAAGATTTTTTCGTTAACCATTCAAGCTCATCAGTTATTTTTTGCCTGCTCTAGTGACATACAACTCGTCGGATATGTCACAAAACGTGCTATTATCCGTAAGTTGTGCTTACCCTAAATTGTTCATTTATTTTGATTTAAAATTCGAAATTTTGTATATTTTACTATATATCTTTTATTTAACATTTTAGCAAGATAGCCGAGTTAAGACAACCGCAGAGACTTAAAATAGTAAATAATTACACAACCACTAATCTACAACATTGCTACAATTTTGTAGATGAGCTAATTTACTAGATATCATAGATACTGAATGGCATCGTGGCAGTGTCGTCGCTTTATATCATGATATGACGTCCCAGTCACGCACCTACATCTACGTCAAGCATATTTTATTAATAATTTAACTGTTTATTACCATTTTAGATTACTTTATTAAGGTAATATTTTAATTTTATATTCAGGAGTCAAGGACAAAACTATTCGCGTTCCGAAAGAATATTTTCTTTCATAAATATAAAAAAAAACACAAAACCTTCCTCATAAGTTTCTTTTATATAACATATTTAGCAATCTATTTTTACATACCGTGGGTAATAAAAAAAAATTGAAACTTACTAATTTATTAAGAAGTGTAGAATTTCAAACATATTAATAATAATAAATTTTTCATCTATTAAACAAGAATAAAAAATACTTTAATCTTCAAATTTTGAACATTGAACTAGACGAATAATTCAAGTTTTTTTATATTTCTATTATTTATATAGTTATTTGATTTATATAAAACGTTAAATATTAAATGACTACCGGCTCAACATTGTAATATAATGTTAATCTATATATGATTTAAAATACTTTTACTTGTACCTAATAGGAATGTTTAGATTTTGGTGTATATTTAGAGAGACATTATCGCTAGTCGCTGCAGACATATATTTAATTAAATTCCTCAACATTTCTTACGAGTGGAAACCACATGACACATGTTATTTTTTATTACATATTTTAAGATGTACATTTATAGCACATATTATGATATAAACAAAATTATGGTTATATAAAAAGACATGATTGCCATAAGTATATCACAAAACTTTATTTCGCAGGTTATTTTAAAATTAAAGTAAATGAAATAAATTATAATAATGTTATTGTTATGAATTGAGAATAAAATGTAAAAGAACAAAGCACTCATTGATACATTTATGAACGTTCGAATAAATTATTTTTATTTATTTAACACTTTATTGCACACAAAAAAAAACAAAAATACACAAAATACACAAGAAGGTAAAAATGCACAAAAGGCGAGCTTATCTCTGACTAAAGAAATTTCTTCCAGCCAACCCAGAAAAAATGAAGCTGTGAAAATAAAATGGAAGGCATCGTGTACAAAAAAAAACAATTAACTATATATTTAACTATATAGCTTAACAATTAACTATACAATTACAATTTAACAATTAACTATATAGCTATACTATATAGCTATATATTAAAATATGTTAGTATGATAAAATATGAGTATCTTATTGTGTCAACGATAAGTAATGTTCCTTCAACCTTTTTTTAAAAGTAGGTAAAGAAGGGCTGTCACGAATCACGACAGGAAGGGAATTCCACAGTTTGATTGATTGGAAAGTAAAAGATTTAGAAATGTAGAAATTATGTATACTAATGTGATGTTAACTTAACTCTATGCTTTGTGGTTTCAAAATTCTCACTTTTTCGAAACCCTTGTTTTTTTTCTTATAATTAAACAAGCGTCAATACTCACTTTTCAAACAGAGCGAAGCATATATATCACTTATGATATCGAAATCACACGTCGGTTCTAAAATAGGACCCCGGACACTTAAAGTACGCCAAGATTTAGTTATAGTCTGTATCACGATGTAATAAAGACTATAATACCAAGTTGGATCTTGAAGTACTTAGTCCAGGTTTATTAATAAGACGGTTAAGGTATTTGGGTATCAGGTTTAAGGCTAAGAACTCACGGAGCGTGGAAACCGCTCGTTCGCAGCGGTCATGGAACTGCGGTTTTATTTCAAAACTCACGAGACCGGTTATTTATAAGGTCGCAAAGCCGTCGCGGTTGAAATTACCGCTCGCAAACTCGTACGATTCTACCGCAATAACCGCAGGCGCTGCGAGCGTGAAACGCGTCATGAAATGTGCTCTTACTTTTTGTATATTATAAAACTACATTCTTAACCTGCGGCGGCGCGGTGGGCGTGAGTGAAAACCGCACCGTGAGTTCCTAGCCTAACCGGGCAACGATTTTACAAGACTATATTGATTAACTCGTGACTTTAGGAGAGCCTTTAAGTCGGGTCAGGCGCGCACAAAATGGGAAGGACGTCTGGGCCGCTCAGTTTCGAACTCAGATTCCGAGACTTGATTCCGGTTTCCCCTGACCTGATTGAATGAGATTCGGTTTTCCGAAACGAAAAAATTGTGTTTCGTACAGAAAAAAATCTTCAGGATCAAAAATCTTCAAGAATTGACGTAATGCTTGAACGATGCCTTAGTAACACGGAATCAAAAGTGCATTTTAGGTGAGACAAGGTAAATTCTAAGATTTTTCCATCGGATGGTCAGATCCATCGCAAGTGATGGGTTAACCTGCCGCGTCTTAGCTGTGCTTTATAAAAATGTGACATATATTAGAAACACTAGCTGCGCCCCGCAGTTTCACCCGCGTAAGTCCCAATCCCGCGGGAACTCCGGGATAAAAAGTAGCCTATATGTTATTCTGGGTCTTCAGCTACCTACATACCAAATTTCATCGTAATCGGCTTTGTGGTTTTTGCGTGAAAGAGTAACAAACAACCATACATCCATACATACAAACTTTCGCATTTATAATATTAATAGGATAGGATGGAGTTACATCTTGGGTGCGATAAGGCCGGCCATGATGTCGAAGGTGTTCCCGTCGGGGGAGACGGTGAGGTCGCCGGCGGCGGTGGACACCACCAGCCAGCCCGCCCCGTCCACTCTCTCTATCCTACCGCTCACGGCCTTCCCGTCCTTAATCTGGACCGTGATCTCTTCATCTCTGAAAAGAAAAAAAAACGTTTCCATCTTCCTTCTTATATATTAACGGCCAATATTAATAATCAATCCTAATCCAAAACTTGCTGTCCAAGATTGATATTTTGATCCATTTTTATGATATCGCTTGCCAATAACATATCTTTGGACAGGATGAATATGGCAATTAGGTATAAGATAGGCCGGCGGATAAGCAGCTTTCTAGATTGCTTGAAATCCATCTTTAGAGAAATATTATTAACATTGGCCGTAAGTGAACTTGGCTCGCTCCCACTTAATAATCAATCGCGTAATGTTATTTGTAGGCTACAAATGCTATCACCACAGACGTACAAGTACAGCACTTGTGCACGGGAGAAATAGTTGAGAACTGAAAAAGTATTGGGATTGATAAAGCAGCCATTCTTGATTCGAAGGTGGCTACTCTCCCACCATCCCATATCTCTCATAATTCAAAAGGAACGAGTCATGTATATGATCCTCAGATATTAAAAGTGCTGAAAAATTTGGCTATTCTAATAAGCTCCAATGATGCAACTTTTTTTTTTATGACATTGGAAGGCAAACAAGTAGACGGATTTCCTGATGGTAAGAAATTCCCGCCGCCTAGAGACACCAAAGGTGGTAATGGTGCGTTGCCAACCACAAGCCGGGATGTTAGGCCTCGAGCAAAAGTAAGTCTACCGGCTACCTTACCCTCCGAACCGGAACACGTCATGACGTTATGGCGGCAGGAATAGGTAAGGCGGTGGTACCAATCCGGGTGAGTCGCTGCGTAACTCTTCCACCTAGTCAGATGTCACGGTGTTAGTGACGGCAAGCCTATGCTCGCCTTTTACGAGCTTCCTGGCACAGGAAGGCAGATGGTCTATTCTACAAAGGAGCCCGGACCAACACGGGGGAAAACTTGTTATCTTTTCAAATCAACTTGTTATCTTCTCTATTGTATGGTTTGTATAGGGAAGATTCGGAGACATATCATAACTCACAACACAGACCAGGTGGTCTACTAACATGTCTATAATTGTTCCATTCAAAGCGCTTACTTTAACCAGGGTTTCCTTTGATTTCCAGTGTATAGGTATACTCACTGGTGCATCCAATAGTGGTAGTACTGGTCGAGGAAGTGCGTGATGTCACCCCTGGTCAGAGTGTCCAGCAGCAGCTCGAACTGTGAGCAGTACCGCGCCAGGAACCGCTCCACGGACAGCGGTGGAATCGTGCTCCCGTGTTTGCGGTTGTACTCCGCGATGATGTCGTTGATACACGTCGTCGGTATGCTGTTTGAGATGTTCACTCCCGTGCCTACAAACGTTGTAGGATAAGCGATCAGATACGGGAATATGTTTTATTGAAGGGGCCCACTAATTGCACGAGGCATCATAGGACGGGAAGGAGTTAATCAAAATTTCATTTAATCTTACTTTTGGTCTTTTGGTTCTTGCCAATTGTTACCCTAATAAAATTATATATTATTATGACATTTAGTAATTTTTCTGTAAGATGCAGATTAAAAAACATACATACATAATACATATCTTCACGCCAAGTCCCTTACGGAGTAGGCAGAGAGTATCGAGTGCCTAACCTTACGATCCTGATTAAAATACATACATACATATCTTCACGCCAAGTCCCTTACGGGGTAGGCAGAGAGTATCGAGTGCCAGACCTCACGATCCTGACAAACCTGTCTTGCTTCCTTCACATTCATTACCCTTTTCATACAAACACGCCGGTTTCGGAGACTCTTGACACCACCCTCGGATAATATCCGATTGATCTGATCGTGAAATGTCAGCCTTGGTCTCCCCGGGTACCTACATCCATCCACATTCGCATTGTATATAAAATAGTATTTTCTTATTCTGATTAAAATAATATTTTCTTATCTGCTAAAACACCTAACAGCTTCTCCCGAGTTGATCCGGGTCCCCTGTGTAGAATAGATCATCTGTCTTTCCCTTCAGGCAACTCGTAAGAGGCTAGCATAGGTTTAATGGTTCGCTTCAATTACGAATACTGGTGGTAATGGTGTTCATAGGCCACGATATTTCTTACCATCAGGAGAGATCTAATACTATACTTATAACGATATATAACAAAAATTATATTTTTTATTAGTATCGTAACATTTAAATAAGCACTATATACCACTCATTACCATTTGCCAAAGATATTTTAGTTGGTCATGATTTTTTAAATATTGATGTAACATAAAGTTATTTTGCATGATAGCCTCTTTTACAATTTTAAAGTTATCAACACCACTTCCAAAAAGATGTATGATAATACTAGCTGCGCCCCGCGGTTTCACCCGCGTAAGTCCCAATCCCGCGGGAATTCCGGGATAAAAAGTAGCCTATATGTTATTCTGGGTCTTCAGCTACCTACATACCAAATATCATCGTAATCGGCTTTGTAGTTTTGCGTGAAAGAGTAACAAACATCCATACATCCATACATACAAACTTTCGCATTTATAATATTAATAGGATATGTATGCAGATAATGTATGTACCGATATCAACGATGACGTCATCCCCCATACAATTCGCAGCCACCATGGTCCCGCCGATCTTGACATCACGGCCATAATAGACGTCGTTAGGCCATTTGATTCTGCAGAAAAGAGGATTTTTTTTCAGCGTCGTTTTTCTCTATTCCTTACTATGAGTATTACATTTCTAGGTTCGCCGTATGAATGTAACAAGTCCAGGAATTTTCTAATTTAAATTATATTTATTTTAAACAATACATATTAAGAACATAGTGATTCTGTAGATATTTTTGCCTCTTACCACCATTTTTAGGAAGAAGTCACTAGTAGTAGTATTTTAGAAACAATATGACATCTTATCTCCTCCATGTTAGAGTCGGTTAAAATGGGTTTATTTTGCAACTAAGTTTTTAATGTATTTTTTGTTGTTTGTGGGTAGTGATCATTTGTCATGTGGAGTGCTTGTTTATTGTTGAAGTTTATTGTAGCTAAATCATGATTTACAAATAAAAGAATTACGCCATTTAAATATTTTAGTGACATGTACTTGTCATCTATTTTGTAACGGCCAAATAAGAAATATGGGGAATAAGAAAGTAAAACGGGCACAAGATAGGCTGATTATACATAATTTCATATTGTGTACTAATGTACAGGGGCGGATTTGATACGTTGGCTGCCCTAGGCCTACGAAAGATTGTCCTCCCCCCCTTATGTGCTGTAAAGCATGCAAAATTAAATCAACTATAAAAATTAAATTAAAAAAAACCATGATCAGTAAATGATTTAATTATCTCAATCAGTATTTCAGATACTGATTCTTACCCATTTCTATTTGTGAGAAGCAATGAATCGTTATTCCCAAATTGTCTTTTGCCTGGCTTTCTGAGCAGAGCAAATTTTGCCGCCCCCCCAAATTTTGCCGCCCCCTAAATTTTGCCGCCCTAGGCCCGGGCCTACTTGGCCTATTGGGAAATCCGACCCTGCTAATGTATTAAGAATTTGTATGTTGCAAATGACGCAAAACTTAAATGCGTCTGGCAAGAAGTTCATTCTGTAGTATGTCGCAGCTACAATAATACAACTTATAGAGTAGAGTACAACTATCGAAAAGCGCGCCAGTTCAACATTATGTTTGTTGTTACAGTTTAGTAGGTTAATAATTACATCTTAATTTTAAATAACAAATTACAATAAAGAAAATCATGTCATAACCTACTAACATTTTTGTGTTTGTCAAAATATCAATTTTGTTTCAAGTTAAAACTTATTTAGCGGCGTTGTGCACTTTTTTTGGGATAGGTAAAAACATCTAAACTCGCGTCACATTCGTAAGACGTCAGCTTCGTATAATGCAACATTCCATCGCCAGCGCTTTAACGCTATGACAAGCGTAAAATTTTGTATGTATTATTAAACGTCATTCAGCGCTTTATTTGCTATTTTATCACAATGAACTTGAATAAAATCAGAAAGCGCTTAAACCCTTAACTATTTAATGTTCTGTGTGATATTATTAGACACTTTATGTCATTCAGCGCTTGACTTGCTATTTTATCACAATACACTATTGAATGGAATCAGACAGCGTTAAACGCTGAACTGTTAAACGTTCTGTGTGATATTATAAGACACTTTTAGATATTATTAAATAATTGTACTGTAAAGTGTAAACTGTTTCTTGCTTTGAATGCTTTGCAGTTTGTGGTAAATAAAATATATATTAAGTTAGTAAAACATCTTTTGATTTGTTTGCGACTTGTAGGTATATTAAACATTATTTTCTCAGTTAATAGAAATGTACAACATTGTGAAGAAGTTAAGATGTTTTCGAAAAAGTTGTAAGTTTAACAAAGGTAATAATAGTAGAAGGAAAATCGATATACACATATATGTATATTATATTGAATTAAATTATTATAAGTTTAAAAAAATATTTTAACTGGCCGAGATAAATTATGAAGTGGCCGTACTGGTAGGTAGCGTACTGAAGTTTCATGGTTTAGCACAGAGTACTAATAGATAGGTACTAATAGTACTTATAAAGTGTACTAGTACATTTTACGGATTGTACGATTACAGTGCGAACCCAAAAATGTCCGATTAAGCAAAATACTATTTTATTATACCACATAAATGATAGTACTTTCATACTGATAAACAATTGATGCAAAATTATTCCCTAACGATTTCCCATCCATTTTCACTTCTGCCGGCAGTCCCGAGTTCAACCCGTCTTTTTTTAATAATATAATTAAAAATTAATTTTTTTTAATAATATAATTTAAAAAAAAAATTAATAATATAATTATAAGTTGTATTTTATACATAGCATAAAATACAACTTTCATAACACACAACAAAAGTTTTACGCACGGTACCGAAGCACAAGAGACAAAGCACGATGCACTATTTTGAACGAGTGTGAGCGGGAGCGCGATACGTTTCTCACTCCCCCGCAAATATCCCTTCCGATACCTTGAAATAAATTTTGCGAAACGACATGTTACCTACATTGGAAGGGCATTAAAGTTTTGTGTGAACTGTATACATGTACCCCAACTTTCGACTCAACATTAAAAATGCTCAAGTCTGTGATAAGTGGAGAAGGAACAGTAGGAAAGCTTATTCTGAATTCCTCACGTGGGAATGAGAGGAACATACGGGACTAAAACGCCGGTGCTGACGATTAGCTTTTAGTAATAGGTCAAGATGTGTGTTACCTCAGGTCGAGGTCGCTGTAGACGGGGTCCTCACGCACGGCCAGCACGGCGGCCAGCGCGGCCACGTGCTGTACCAGCGGCAGCCACGGGGACATGCGCACCCACACCTGGTGCGAGCACACACACACCTGATACTTTGTACGAAGTATTCACACCGCACGCGTCTTATAAAAAGTGTCACGCGGAAAACACAAAAATATTTTCTTTGTGACGTGTCACGTGAAAGTGTCATACCACATCGCTCGGTCACTTCCGAAACTCAATACGCACACATACACTTTGTATGAGTCAGTGTGTATGGACTTTCGAAATTGAATATTCGTATTAAATCTAATCAAAATCGTCTCATTATCAGTTAGAGTGCCGTCCTGTAACAACGTTTGGATATATATCATCGCCTTTCGGAAGCTGACAAACTTACTCACATGAGATGCCAATACCCTAAAATCGAAAAACTAGCCAAAGTAGATTTCAAGGCGGAATGTATTTTATATAATCAAGGAGTTCTTTCCTTTTAATCGTATAATGTCCGGAATACGAAAAAAATTGTGTGTATACTTATGTACACGCGTTAGAAGTTATACTTCTTCGGCGTAATAAGATAAAAATCTTTTTAAAATTTTTATCTTTTGCCTTTTCTTACATTTGTAGACAAAATGACACTAACCATAGAAAAAAGGTATTTAATACATTAAAAGTTTTATTATAATGCATTATTTAGATAAATAAAGTTTATTTACTAAAAAC
>NJDD01003373.1:91768-159560 GCA_002245505.1 Calephelis nemesis | reverse complement strand
ATCCAGGGGCTGCCGGAGCGGCCGCGCGCCGCCGCCTGCCGGCGCGCCACCGCCACCACCCCGTGCGCCAGCCGCCCGCACACCACGCGGCTGGTGGACGACACCACCTCCGCGTATATCACCTGCCGCCCTATACTCTTCGACGTCAGGTTCTGCACACACGATACCCACAATCTATACAGAATAACTGGTGAGATACCTGCAATATTTGAGGACGTGATAGTATGCGAACATATATCATTAAATAAAATAACATAAAAACGAAATATTAAATAACTTCTTAGTAAACTTCGTACACAGTACACCGAGAGTCCAGTATTTAACTGCGGAATAATTGGACGCCGCGCGGACACCGCGGTAGCGGGATGGAGGGCGGGGGTGGCGGCGGCGTGTCGTGTGCCGCGCCGTACGTGACGGACTATAATATCCAAATTTCACTTATTTTTAGAGATATTTCGATAAAAAATTAAGCTTTTATTTTTTTTTATATCAAGTTAACCAGAATTGAGTACCGAGTACTCTCCATAAGTTTTGAAGGTATCTCACCAGTCAGTCTGTATATTAATACGTGATGACAAAACTTTGGACCCCTTTTTACGAAAATTGCGCGGACGCAGGACCATAAAAATTTGGTACATCTATAATTTATGTGTAGGAGAAGTGCAAAACGCTAATATTTTTCAATATTAATGCTTATAAAGTACATTAAATCAATATATAAAACTAAAAAAGAGATTATCCACACTACCATGCATTTGACACACAAAGAAACAAATATATTGATGATAACGATAAAATATCACAAATGCCGCACAAAAAAGTTTGGAAACAAAGTAGTTGGTCTTGAGAAATGAAGATGGCGTTCTTATCGTCAAGATATTAAAATTAATTATGGTCGAATTTAAACCAATGGACGAACACTAGTATACTAACGTACAAACATATGTTTTAAAAAAGGTTCAGACAAAAAAAGTGCAGCAAATAGATACGACCAATTAACAGTCTTTAACAAAAGTTAAAGGCTTACGCGACGAACAATCTTTTGTCATATTTATTAAATACCTTCAAAAAGAGTTTACCAAATATGCTGATCTAGACCTAAAACATCGTAAATGCCTTGTTTCCAATAGTTATTACAGCGGTCTGAAATTGTTTTTTTTATATAAACCTTTTTCTGACAATAACACAACCAAAAAATTTTTTTGCCTAATTTGCGATGACCAAGTAAATAGAATTATTTAAACTTACAGATAAACATGTTAATTATGTATAATCTTAAAAACATAATATGTATCCATTTCGCTTCATGACATGTAACAGACACACATGCGCGCAAAATGCATGCACATATAATATACGCAAAACATATATCACCCCCATCTTTCCTTTTTTAAATTTCTATTCAAAGGAGATCCTATACCTATTAATTTGGGATTATTTAGTCCTCGATTAGGGATTAGATAGTGATATACGTCTCGAGTTAAGTATTAATAAACGTCAAATTTCAATTTGGTTGGTGTGATGTCGGATACTCTTCTAAATGTCTATTGGGTACTCAAATCATAAGAAAAGTTACTAACCTCAAAATATTCTACAGTAGAAAAGTTCTCCGGACAGTCATACAAATACACGGGGAGGAAATTTTCGGAGGGAGGTTCAACTGGGGTCTCGCCGCTCAAGCACCACTGTATTGTAATACCGCCTAGTTTCTGGATACGCTTGTTGTCCACTACTGGACACCACTGGTCCAATAGCGCCACTTTTTGCTAAAAAAGAACATTGTCAAAAGAAACAGCTTGGAGTAGTGAACTCTAACCGTCTTACTACAAAAAATTTAAACACTCGTTGAACATATGTTTTACTACACGTCTAAAAATGAATTCTCAACCAATAATACACTGCCACGTCATCTATGTGTAGGATGTTGTTGGCTGGATGACAATTTTAGACAGTGTTTAGTTAAACACGTCTTATTATTTTTGTGGTAAGACGGTAATGCTTTATATGCAACTGGATCGCTTAACAAAATTACATATTCAATAGATAAAACAGGCTATGGCAACTAGCAGATAGAAAAAGAAACTGCTACTAATACTCAATATCAATATAGTATACGAATAACCTAATACTAGCAAATAAAATATCAATTACCCACTAAGAAAAATTTACGGCATCAAATAGATAATTGAAATATTTATTACAAGCTATATATTTACTACAATACAACTTGATTGGCTTGAACTTAATATTAAGTTGATGTCTTCACTCAGCTCCGAAACTAAATCTACGTAATAAAATGGCGAGATATGCTTACGAACCAAAGAAATTAAACACATTTATTTTGTAACATTGTACAATTTGATATATGAGCCATCCAGTTGCCTATAAATATTAGTGGCGTTTTAGCACGAATTAAACATTGTTTTATTAATTTAAATTAAATATTGAAAAAATATTCACAAAAGATAATGAGCACCGACAGCCATTATTTTTTTAAGGTTACATTAATACATTTACAAAGAAAACTATCTTTATTCTAAAGCTCGGTTCCTATAATCAACGGGCCGCAATCCGTTAGGGAAACCGTTAGTTGTTTATCTAAAATTAACGAACTGTTGCTCATAGTTACACTTACCATTTGTATAAAAAACTACCTTTCGTAAGCAAAAACAACTAGTCTCTTAAATATAGGAACCGGGCATAAATCTCATCTAATTTCTGATCTTTTTGGGATAGAAAGGTACAAGTTCAAATCTTTGCATCTGCTGCCGGCACCCATATTGAGACATCTAATTCAAAACATGCGTGACCGATTTCAAACAGATTAGCGCTTATTTTCTAACTTTCAAGTGACGCACAAAGCGTTTAGTAAATTTAATTTACTAAATTGTGAAACAGGAAAAAAACGTTTAATATCCATATTGTTTTAAAAGAATTTGAAGCCCAAGTTGTTTTAAATAGCCCAGTGTTACATGCAGCAACAGTGAACGACGGACCCACGCTATTATCGATACCCATAAGAGTGAATCGAACTGACGAAACTCTTTTAGACAAAAAGGTTGTTCGTTCTGAAACTCATTACGATTCATAGTCTCTTAGACTAATCGTGCTGCAGCACCAGTAAAAAACTATTATTTCATATATCGGCAGGGGCTTAGCAGAAAAAAATGTCTTCAACATCAAAAAACATTTTATATAACAAGAAACACCAAACAAATAATTAAGTGCAAATAATTTGCTCCAACCACTAAACTGTTTTATTAGCGCCAACAATACACACACAACTAAAAACTCAAAGTTCGTTCGCTTCGTAGCCGAAGCATCATCAGGAGAATTCGATTTGAATTTTCAGTAGTTTAGTTTAGTAGTTATTTTCAGTGCACCTTTTAGTAGTGTGTGTATTGTTGGTTCTAATGAAACAGTTTGTGGTGTGTGTTGTGTGGAGCTACATATATGTGGGGTTTTTGGCTTCCGGTAAGTCCAATTCATTCATAGTGCACTGTTTTTTCTGTTTTGTCACGCCATAATACATTTTTTGTGGGAAATTGCAAATTAAATAATTTTACTTGGATTTAAGTATGGATTTCCGCAAAGCAATTAATGCTTCTATCAAATATTTCCCCGTATTTGTTATATGTGTAACATAGACCTACGTAGATAGCATAGATATGTTGCGTAGGTAATCACCAAAAGACAGCTGGTGAGAGACTGCTGTGCAGCAACTTTCCTATGTGGAGATCCAACGCCTTACTTAATCCCGCCGCTATGACGATAGCCGAGTTCCGATCCGAGGGGCGAAGTAACCGGTAGCAACGCACCTACAACATCTATGGTGTTCATAGGCCACGGTTACTTTTACCACCAGGATTTCAATGTGCTTATTCGATGTCTAAAAATGTGTATAATCTTGAATAAATAATGCCTACGCTTACAGAATTTAACCAACATATACTTTAGTCAGCAATATTTGTATCCTATTATGTTTACTATATTGCAAGCTCTGAAGCTCTACATTCACTAAACTGTACGTAATAAATATAATTATAATAAAAACTAAACTCTTAAGGTTGTCAGCGTGGGTCTATCGCAAAAAGATTTAATAATAGCTGCACAAAAACAACAGAGATTTCAAGAATGTTAAATCAATTATTATTAGAATATACCTAATTAAAATTAAAAACAAATCCCACATTAAAATACAGAGAAAAATTATTATAAAACATTATATACTCAGCTATATATTTTATTTGACGAATCATATGATCTTTAATAAAATATCTAATACGTCGTAATACATGTTTACACTTTCTAATATGTAGCAATTTTAATTACAATATTAATAACATTCTCAAAATCTCTGTTAAGCCAATATGGGTTGATCCGTAAACTACGTCACAGGCTACGAGGACGGCAGGGAGTCCACTAAATTCGACAAAGTAAAAAAATACCAATAGGTAATCGCATAATGGCCTGCTCCTATATTGACAAAACGAGGCGTTTTGATAATGGATGTTAGTTTTTTGTGCGAATAGTAAGATATCTAACTACGGTCGCTCGCTTTTGATAGTTAATCATTTTTTGATAACATGAGTAACGCTTCGTTACTTTTGGACAAACTACGAGTGGTTAAACATATGGATTACGTTTCGTTGACTATAGGAACCGGGTATAAATAAATAAGCCTGTGACCATGGAAAAAGGAATGTCAAATAACCATGACGTGACGTAATTTATGGATGTCCACATAGCTGATTAGCAAATGGGTGTCTCACCGGGCATCACACGGTCAGGTGGCCCGGCCCGCCTGTCGGCAGCGCCCAACAGTCCTAGCGACAACGTTACTATGTAGTGCGTTTCAGTATAAGTTTTTTTTTTATTTACTAGGCATTTAATTTATAGCTATTTGCAGTGATTCGAATATATGTGCTATTATCATCTTTGTCGTCAATTTAATTTTTATGAGTTTTTTTCGTATGAACTGATAAGTGCAACAATTGTGCCCTAAATGAAGAAATATGTACTTGTAATACGAATGTGAAATAAGATTTTACGTAACTAGATAGAGTTTAATATTAAAATAAGGAGCGACTAATATGTTGTGTGTGACTATGTATACTTATAATGAAACAAATTTTATTTTATCTTATTAGATTATATAGAAAAAACATAAGTTAAATCGAGCAGATACTTCCAACAAGTCCAATTCATTCATGGCGCACTATTTTTCCTGTTTTGTCACGCCATAATACGTATTCATTTTTTGGGGGAAAATTGCATATTAAATCATTTTAGTTGGATATAAGTTAAATCCATTCTATAGTGCGAAAAGTAGCACGCCATTTAAGTTCATTGTCTGTTTATTCTAAAATGCCAAATATAGTGTAATATTTTCAGCCTAAAAATCTTGCATTAGAGCCAGTGCCTTTGCTATAGGCTTTGTTTTAATGACTAATTTGTTGCTAAACCCGCGGTTTTCACAATTTCACAACTGCTATAAGCTTAGGATATCTGGCTTTTAATTAATAATTAAATAAAAACAGACTGTTATCAAAATATGTCAATATAATATCTTATAATGGCTAAACATATTAAGATGTTTTTGCGCCAAATTTTTGGACAGACTTTTGCAAGGTAATGAAGTGACGTCAGAAATAGTGTTGTGCGTCAAATTATACCAAATAATGGCTTAGTATCTTGCCTAATTTTAACTATCGAGGTCTACTACTTCTGTAGAACTATAATTTCATTAGTAACGTTTAGCGGAGATCTATAAATAAGTCAAACATATTTTAACGATCACTAGCGCATATGTTTTAATACCAATCACACACAGAGCTTTCTCTACAGCAGTGTTGAAATTCACCTATTTTAACACACATTTTTACCACACAGCGCAGTGCACATTGGACATTGTTACAGATAGAGCTCGAGGCGGATCTACACTGGAAACTCACGGGTTCACTTCTATATTCCGAATATTTTGCGGTACTTATACATTTACAACTTAAAACAGTGCATCTTTTGTTTCACTTGAAGCAGCTACATGGTTCAATCTACAATATTGATACTAAGTTTTACCATTGCACTTATACATAAACTACATTAGGTACTGTCCGTTTGGTACCGCCGCCCACACGACCCCGACTGTAATCTCTTTTATTTATTACTCTATGTATCACAGTTTTTAATTTTTATGATGCCCAAACACATCATTAAATTGAATTTTACGACTTCTTCGTTTTTAATGTAAACCACGCACGTATTGTTTTTAAATTATTAAATAATTTATAACAATAATATCACAACGGTAGATAATCAGAAAAGCGTAAAGTAGATGGCGCTAGTTCATTTGGAAGTTATATTTGCTATTATTTATTTAATTTAATTGTTTTCTTCGTGGTTTGTTCGATATGTTTCATGAAAAAAATAAAAAGTTGTTAGTGTTTTCTTTTGAAATTTGATTTGTGATGATATTAGATATTGACCGATATATTAAGGTGCGTCTTATCAAGACCTTCTAGGCATAGGTTTCCTACTGATGAAATCATGATAAAAACATTCATTGTAGTCAAAAGTCTTTTTAAATTTTTTAATTAAAAATAGATTTTTCTCATTCTTCATTAACTTATGTTGCTTATAACCATATCTAACTCAAAACTTTTTTTTCAAATGTTTAATACATAAAATACTATCATGATAGATTAATATTTAACAGTCACCAATCCGACTTTTCGTGGGTTGACACTATTGATCATCAATGCTTGAGTGGACCAAATATGTAACGTTTTAAAAATCAGATACTATCGTTGGCTATGGTAGTGCGCTACAAAGTCTTATCATACTGAAAATAAAAATACAATGAAAAACTTTGCAACTTTCCACTAAAAAAATATGATTTTATTTAAGAATGAACATCTACAAAGTAACGCCTGATTCTATTGATAGAATTAAATTGATTAAAATTATTTAGGATATATTTGGGAGCTTTAGCTTTCGGTAAGTCCAATTCATTCATAGCGCACTATTTTGCCTGTTTTGTCACGCCATAATACTTATACATTTTTATGATGGGAAATTGCAAATTAAATTATTTTATTTGGATTTAAGTATGGATTAAATATTATCACAAGTTTGTTGGAACGTTTTAAAGAGGGCTAACTACACTTCTAGGAGTGTGAGCGGTGGTACCGTGATGGCTTTTATCAATACTAGATAGTATAAATAGTATAGATTCGTAATTGTCTGAAGGCAAGGGTCACTGAAAACAGCACGTACAAACCATAAATGAAACAAAAAAATGAATAACAATAATCTCAATACAAAGGCAGTTGGGGGCTTGTAAGCTATTGGATTATAGAAATAAATGTTACTTATCTAAAATAATCACTAAAATTATAATTAACAAAGTGTTTAAATCATTAATGACAGAGAATGACTGTCATTGATACTTGTTATTGGATTTAATAATTGGCGTTTTTTTTTTCAAATAAAAATAAAAACTTAAAACTACCCGCAATTAAATAAATAACTAAATCATACAGCAAGTGCCATAACCGAAGCTATTATGATGTAATACACTTACCACATGATTGCCTAAGAAATATCCTCTTGTATATTTAATCTTGGGCAAATCACCGACGTCTTTGACATGCATTCCTAGTATGTCACCTAGTATTTTGTGTAATATTTCAATTCTGGCCTCATTGCTCTGTGTGCCCTCTTCCCCTAAATAGCCAGTTGGATCAGTTTCTAAGTGAACCTACAACATTTCACGGGTATTATAAACTATTTTCTATTGTTGCATAATAGTATCTATATAGTATAGATATCTTGAGGGCAGTCGCAAGTAAACAAACAATGTGATCAGATGCTTTACTTTTTTTTCAAGAGGTGTGCATATTGTTTTGCGAGACGGGACCGGATTACAGCAATTTTGTTTAGCGCAGAGCTAGGAAAGCTGCCACTTTTCGCCCGGAAGGCAAAAAATATTGTCATAATTACATTACTATAATAGATAAATAAAATTAAAAATGTCCACTTTCTAGCGGCTTCGCTACACATTTTAATAGATTATGCAGAAATGTTGCAATGTCGCTTTATTAGTTTCTATAATGAACTAATTTAAGAAAATCAGAGTTTATTGCGATGTTAACTCCGATAAAGACGCGGGCAAATAAATATTAATAATTATTCCTGAATATTATATAAAAAGAAAATTTCAAAGCACTCTCAAACTACAACATTAAAAAAGTAAAAAAGTATCTTCACGCCCATGTCCCCGAAGAGGTAGGCAGAGGCACACCAGAGCACCCACGACTAGCCGAAGATACTATGTCCCATAATGGGATAGGTGGCAAGCCTATCGCCAACCGGGCACGTTTCCAATCCCGACCAACTTTTTTTTTTATAAGAAAAATGGAAAAATCCAATTTTCTTTTTGTTGGCCGACCCGGGATTCGAACCCGAGACATCATACAGTCAAGTCCAACACCCGGAACGCTCGACCACAGAGGCGACTACATTAAAAAACAACCAAAATAGCGAAATGAAAACACATTAACCTGTGAAAATATAGCAACGCCCTTGTTGGTCAGGTCCGTGGCCTGCAGCAGGGACGGAGTGCGCCACGTCTCCTCGGAGGCGAGCACCTGGATCTCCAGCTCGTGGCCGGGGTGCCCGGAATATCTGGTTTGCCTACAAATACATGTATCGATATAATTTTTAACTTGCATTATCCGATACGTGTACGTGTGTAACTCATTACATTATCAATATTTCGGTATATCAATGATACTATATATAATTCAGTGTTGTAGAGATAGGATTTCATCGCCCGTTTTCGAAATAATCCAGTTCGTTTCAAACGCAAAAAATAAGCGATCATTAATCCTAAGTTTTACGTTAGTAACCATGAGCGTTAATTTTTCATAGCCATAATATTATTGAATAAGCAGTAAAAGCGCTTCATGGTAAAAGGTGAGGTGAGCAAACACGTCATCCAGAGGTGTCAAATCTATTCCAGAGGTGTCAAAACGATATGAGTTGTGACAAAGAGCGGGAGGCTCATTCTTTTGAAAGTTCTGATTAATTATCTGACATTATTATTGTTATTCATTTTATATATAGTTATTCTGAGCTGACATTTCGTGTATATAAGTTACCTCTCTGCCTAATTTTACGTTTTAAGCCCAATACTTATCGAGGTTTCGTGATTAATGAGTAAATATTTATTCGTTATCGAGAACATCACTTCTTTTAACTTATCTGCATTACACAATTTTATACAGTACAACATTATATACAACGTTAAAATACAAAATTACCGATTTACCTTTGTATTACTTTAGTACCTAAAAAATTGACTCTAGCAAGATTCTAATTTCTAAAAAATAACAACACAATGTATAATACATATGAAGCCAATGCATTGAGTTTTAAGAAAATTATCTGTTAAAGCGGGTAAGCGCGTTTCCGTAGCTTTCCTCGTTCGTTAGCTGTCTTAGTCTTAAAGGTAAAATTTAAAGTAAAATGTAGCTCCGTCAATTGGCTACAGAATTTCAAACTAAGCATACTCTAAGAAGCAAACATAGAACTTTGATTTTATTATTTAATTCAATTTCGATTTAAGGAAACAACGCATTTAAGTATGAAAATAGCTTTTGTATATTAATTTAAACATAGAAGTAGATAGATACAAAAGATATTACAAAACCTTTACATTATACAAAAAACAAATTAAAATATTTTTTTTTATTTATTATAAATATATTTCGAAATATTAATTGATAAGGTTTGGTAACAACATAGCATTAACATTTTCTAAAGCCACATTACATAAAGCATTGACATAGCCGCATTTAAATCAATAACAATCAAGCATATTACTGAGCAAATATAAGTCATATACATAGCATATTAATGTTATAAAAATAAGGGCATATCATATTGCGTACCAACATGTATTGGCTTCCAAACTGGCTCTGCAAAACGAATGTACAGTTTTACACAAATCCAAATTACTCTAAAATACACGGCAGATGTACACAATTTCAAAGCTGGTGATATTGTACTAAAAATACAAAAACTAATATACAATAAACATCAACCTCCAACACATCTACACACTTCATCTAAGTTCTGAGAAAAACTTAACTAAATCCTTGTTTTCCTTCTTTTTATAAATACAGATAAAGTTTGAAACTATTCATCTAATAAACAAAACTCTAAAACTATTTTGAGAACCCGTTCTTTAAATATTTTTTTTAGGATCAATTAGAAATTTGCAACCGAGAGAATTGGTATTATAGTTTGACAATTACCGCTGGACCGCGCCTTTGGTGTGCGCACAGCTAGACGGGGAGAAGTAACTATTGCTGCCCGTTATTTACGCTTTGTCAGTCCGCCCTTATCACTCCCAGTCTACCTCAATTAAAAACAAAACAAAATGCGTGTCAAATAATGGCAGGATATAGCTTAATCTTCTGCTGTCTCACCGCAAAGGTATGCTTGAGCGCTGTACAGCAGTAATGGTCAAACTGTACCCATACATGTAGATTGTAGACTAATGAGTTTATCAAGTAACTGAACTAGAAAACAAGAAATAAAATACGCCTAACGTCTAATACAAAGTTGCAAAAGTATGAAGGACAAATCTGTTTTAATACATTTTTGTAAAAAAGTTTTTAACTGAGTCTCTTAATAAGGATTTCTAAAAATCATTAACCATCAACAGAGTATAAAATCTCTAATGTCTAATGTCATACAAGAAATCTGTTTTATTTCATAACTATATAAGGTACCTAAATGATGAAATATATCAAGTTTCTATATTTTACATGTATAGTTATACCCGGCAAAAAAAAAATGTTCCTGGAATAAAAACAAAAATCTTTCACATGGTTAAGAAACTTACTGCCTGTCACTTTCGGTGGAGAATTGTTTTTTAGCTGGCGATGCTTGGTAGCAAAAGATGTGATGTTTCATTTTCACTGATTTCCATTTGTCGTACGAGAATTGGACAATTTCATTTTCTCTTATCTGAAATTAAAAAGAATACATTAATTAATTTCTTTCTGAGTGTTTGATGAGCATATTAAAAAAAGTAATAAAACTAAAGCCAGAATATCAAAATACAAAAATCAATGCAGAATAAAAAGAAAATAAATTAAAGTGACTTTAAAATTAAGAAAATTGGTAGAATTTTGATGTAACATCAATATTAGTGTATAAAATAAAGCCAACTAAATCAAAGGACCTATTGCTAGACAGTTTGAAGCTCAACACATTTTTTTATTCTAATCTTTGTCATTACCTACGAATTTCAACTGGATCAACTTTAGGAAAACTAATAAAAAAGTGAACATCTCGCTTCAAATGTAAGCCATGCTTAATTAAATATTATTACGAAAAACTGAAGAAATTTTGACACGCGATTAACATAATAGTAGAGAGTACATAGTATAGGGTATCATTTTACAAAGATATTTATAAAAAAGTTACTTTTAATGCTGTGCACTAACTGCAAATAACATTAAAATCCATAAAAATTACTACTTTGATCATAATCTTATTTTTTTTACTATAACAACCAGATTTCCGATTAATGCCCCTGTTAGCTATAAATAGGGTGAAGTGAGGTTGAGCAGTATACCTCAGCGGTCTTGTAGTGCGGCAGCACGGTGTGCAGCAGGTCGGAGCAGAGCGCCAGCAGGCGGCCGCCCGCCAGCAGGTGCGCCAGCACCAGCGGCGCGCCCGCACCCGCACTGCCCGCTACGGCCACCAGCGCCGCACGCCCGCGCCACGCGCCTCCGGTCAGCGCCTCTGAGCTGACGCTATGCACTGTGTACCTATACCATACACAACACATTCACCAGTACTGTATAACTTTATGTATCGCCACTCTCGCCTTTCCATTTGATTGTGGACACATTTATTTATTTTATTTATTTTAATCTTTATTGTACACCATATTTCCATATGTTATACAAAAGGCGAGCTTAATGCGCTAACAAACTCTACCAGCCAACCTTTGGACCAACAGAAAAACAACAATGCAGGTGCTTGAAACAAATGATGACAACTATAATACAACCACAGTGCGTAAATCTACTAATATAATGTGCGTAATCTACTTATGTGTACACTTATGTGCCTGTTAGAAGTAATTTACGAGTGTGTTTCTTAAATGTCTATGTCTACCTTTAATGTCTACCTATCTATCTACAGGCAACATGTATTTTCCAGCATAAAATAACCTACTCACTTGTAAAAAAACAAGTTAAAATAAGAACATTGAACCTGAGGCTATTAAGTTAATATAAGTCATTACAAATTGTCCACTGCAATGAGTGCAACAATAAAAGATGTAACCTTAGCACATCACAATATTCATTTTTAGAATTGTAGAAGCTTTGTATGTCCTTTGATTTGATTAGGTATACAGTAAGGTATTAAATGACATTTCAAATAATTTGTTTACTATTAAGTTTTTCTAAGTACCTTCAGACTATAGCAAGAAGAAGATAATAGGAAATACAAAGATACATAGAAAACTTACCTATCACAATCTAAAACTTTTTTCAATGTTGCTTCTAAATTATCTCTAGCCACTATGCTTTCAGAATATATAAGAACATTTGGAGACTTTGTATTAACTAATGGACGGGATCCTCTCAAACCTTTTGATGTTTGAGAACTCTCAACTTGTTTACGTTTAGCTACCTCAGACTGACTCTGAGTTTTCACTGGCACTGTAGTACTTGTAACTTTCTTATGTGTGGTTACAGATTGTATTTGACTAGAAATATTTACTAGAGATGAAGACATATGCCCATGCCCTTTCTTTAAATCTAGATTCAACTTTGTTTTCTTTGGCGATATATTATGTTGAATTTTTATAACTTTTTCTGTTACTACTTCCTCTTCTGGTAATTTGTTTTTTATTTCTGATAATCTATCTTTTCTTTCGGGCGATTTGTTTATATTATTTCTAGGAGACATACTTGGAGACTTATTTGAAACATTTAGAGATTTCTTATCAGTCTTAACAATATTATTACTACTTGTATTTTGTAATACATCAGGTGATTTTCTCAAAGATATGTCATTAGATGTTACATTGTTTTCACAAACAAGATGGTTATTTAATTCTAGATTTGTATCAATTTTAATTTCTGATATATTATTATATGTTTTATGATTAGATATATTTTCTATATCTTGCGATTGCTCTAATAAAACAGTCTTTGTATGTGTAGGTTCGTCCATAACAGTCAAGTTGTTCAGTGCACAATCTGGACTAACATTAGCAATTTTCAAAACTAACTGTTGGTCAACTTCTTGTTCAACATTAAAATTTCTTGATTCTACAATATCAGACAGTTTTCTTAACAATTCCGCATGTATTGACCACTGGAAGACTCTGGGTGGCCTTCGTAGGCTTGTTTTAATACTGTTTCGAGGTGCCCTTAATGATAGATCTGTAGCTTTATTGGGTTCTCCAAGTATTTTCACAGCTAGAAAAATGCTTGTAGTTAAGTGGGACTAAGAAAAGAGTGTCAAATAGACAGGCAGGCAATTGAGATAAATGCTTATATTACAACTAGATATATAAATTTTATTAGTTATAGGTTTTGTGCTAATTATTGAATTATAATGTACACTTGTATCTTTGAATATTGAATTTGTATATAACTTGATGGCTTCACACTTTAATATAAAAAATAATTGTAATATTTTTCATAAGAAATTTTAATTAAGAAAAAAATGCATCTTCACGCCCATATCCCCAAAGATATAGGCAGATTTCTAAGCAGGGCATCAATGGCTAGCCGAGAAAACTAAGTCCTATGTATGAGAGGTAACAAAACAAACAAATTAAGAGATATGCCAAAGCAACAGTTATTATCACATTTAAATTAAAAAGAAATATGCTTACTTTCAATACTCTTGACTGGTAGTTTATGGTTTATTATAACTTCACCACCAAGATAATTGAATCCAACGAGACTAAGATTTTCAACATTTGTTTTCAATATAATTAATAAATGTAAACCTGCTTTCCATGCTAATGGTTCCCCAATTGACTCTAACTGCAAAAAAAAACCCAGTTATTATAAATCAGTAAATTGTAAGTGTTGTTTCTTGAGACACAACTAGAAGATTCACGGACCTCTGAAAACGGAAATGTCAAAGATGAATGTTATAAAAAAAATCACATTCAATATACATAAGTTTTATAAAAACTAAATTGGTTGAGTGGCTAGCAAACACGCCTAACTACACCGACTAATCGTGAGGCTCGAGCAGGCATTTGTGTGACGAACATTTTGATGGCTGCATTTCTGAGTCTGGATATTTAGCAAATTTATTCTGGTGTCTGTTTTCCACTGGCTGTTTTCATTCAAGTATATCTATGTGTCTGACTAACACCCATAACACAAGCACGTAATTTGCATACTTGGGGGTTAGATCCAATTTGTGTAACTTGACCAGAGATATTTATTTATATATTCAAAGTTATATTCAATTCTATATTGCTTCATAATATAGTAACCCCTCCAACAACTGTAGACTTACATATTTTGTGTTTTTTTATAAAACATAATTCAATTTTTTTCAAGATGTCTTTTTATATTGGCGAGTTATCACAGAACTCTGCAACCTAGATAGTGTAGTGATGGCTTAATAAAACCACCTTATATTATCCCGCCTGACCTTATTATATCCTGCCTGCCTTTATTTCTCATCAATGTCAAGTTGCAGCTTAGAGAGTAGGGTATCCTAGCCTCAGGCAAACACCACACTATGTTGTAAAAAATATGTCTGCATAAATGCCATCCTATTTTATAAAAACTGCAACATTTTTAACATTGCCACAATCCTGCAAGCAAAAAAATGAGTTTTTTGTTACTTAGCAGGATCTAATTATCTAATAGTGGCACTTATAAGTTTATATAAAATTTAGAACAATCAAAACAATCACAAATAGTTACATAATCACAATAAGTACCCAAATCTTATTAATAGTTTGAATGCTTGCATATTTTTTACTCCCTAAAGCAGAAACTGCTGAACCGGTTTTCATGAAATATGGTACATGCCTAGAGGGTAACTTGAATTAACACATAGAATTGTTTTTATCCCGAAACAATGTTCCTATGGAACCACGCAGGCAACTCCACGGGAAACAACAAGTATCAAATATAGTGTTTGTTTTTGAAAAACTTACAGGTATAATACTATTGTCAGTACAACTACTGTTAGGTTCCATTGAGCATTCAAGCAGCACTTCAAGATCTAAGTTAGACGAATGAGCATGATCCTTTGATCCCAGCGGCATGCCTACTATACATGCAATCCAATCATTTAGGTCTATTATTTTCATCTTGTCCACATTACATACTCTTTTAGTGTAATCATTGCTTGTAAAATTAGTAACATACAATTTATTATCACTCGGTGGAATTGGTTGAAAATGACTTGTTGGGAAATCTGCAAACAAAAAGTATTGTCATAAGTTTGGTCATTATTAGACCCTGCACATAAATGTTGCAAACCCTACATTCTGCTAATATGCTTTATTGGCCTAATATTGTTGGTCTACCTTATAAATATAAATGCTTAAGCTTACATCTAATAAAGACCAGCTGCTCAATGGTTTAAGATAATTATTATTGGCCCATGTTCTAAGCGACTATCTTACAATGTTGTGTGAGATATTTTTTTTGTTTATGGTATTAATACAATGGACTACACTTTATAAATAACTATAAAGTCGCCTCTGTGGTCTAGCGGTCTGGGTGTTGGACTTGACTGCATGAAGTCTCGGATTCGAAGCCCGGGTTGGCCAATAAAAAAAAATTTGGTTTTTCCAATTTTTTATAAAGAAAATTGGATTTTTCCAATTTTCTAATAAAAAAAATGTTGTTCGAGATTGGAAATGTGCCCAGTTGTCGATAGGCTTGCCACCTTTCACATTATGGGACTTAGTGTCTTCGGCTAGTCGTGGGTGCCCTGGTTGTGCCTCAGGAGTTGGGAATTTCTTATCACTAGGAAATCCTTCTGTTTGTTTACCTTTCAACATCATAATAAAAAGTTTGAAATAAGTATTCATATTCAAAACACACAACTGAAAAATGTGCTAGTCAAAATACTAGTTTTTATTTCAATTTCAACTACAGATTTGTGTTTGTTATACTCATACTTGGTTGTTATGCTTAGTGTTTATCATGTTTTAGTCTGTGAGATACAAAACCTATTAACTTGTATGTGAAGCCTTATGTTTCTGTCACAAAATAGCAATATGTAATGACATAACAGAACATCTAGTGTAGTAGGGAGACAGTTAGTTATGAACTCTACATGTTATAAAATAAAATAACACCCATAATTCACTGCTAAATTCTATTCTTTTTTTGTTTATATGTATAATTCGTTCTAGCTCCTTGTTCTCTCAAAAATGTTTCAGAAACAACTACACTGAAGGCTAATCTAAGCTTAGTTATACCAAAATATTGAATATGACTGAATGAATGGAATATGAGGAAAACTGTGTTTGCTGTCCTCAATGTTATACAAGAAAGCCATACACTTAGCAAGAATTACATACCAGTACAAGAATGTATTTTCACAATTTGATGTAATAAGCACTAACATAAAATAGGTATTACCTTCACATGTTTCATAAAACCGAACTCCTCTACTTCCAGTCAAAAACTCAGAAAGACGTGATCTTAGAGAGCGAATACGCCAAGATTTTATAAATGTCATAGCTATATAAATTGGTGTAAAGATCATATTTACTGATTTTATATAATAATAAACCTCTGTTTAGACTTTACTAAAAAGCAGAGGAAAACATAAAAAACGTAGTTATAGCCTAAAATGTAACTTATTGATCACACGAATCACTGTCATGTTATACAACTTTATCGCACAACATCTTAAAAACTCCAAATTACAATTTAGAGGTTTCAAAGTTCAAAAGTTTATCATTAAATAAATAATTTGCATTTTTTTTAAATTTTAAATGAAATTGCTTTACGCCTATAAATATTATAATAGCAATGTTGCAACTAATGATACCAGTTAAAAAAATAAACTGCTAATTGCTGCTAATATAGCATATTACATAATACAGTACAGTCTCACAAAGGAATCATGAAAAGAAAGTTGGAACTAAAATATAATTTTCTAACTAAATAAGACATATAATGTAATGACTGTAATGACATTAAATTTCACAGAACTAAAAGCCATAGAATAGTGGTAGTGTACGGTAGATAGGATTAAAATTAATCTTCCTTCAAAATTTATTTATAATAAATTATAAAACTTATTAAACTTATAAATAAATTATATATTATAATAAAATATCTATTAAAAATATAAATAAGTGGTGCAATATAAATATGTAACTTCTTTAAATTAATTTAAATATTTGCACACCCCAATGTATTAGAATATGTTGTATTCTTAAATACCTTTGTAACAAATTTTTTAACACACATGTTCCGCAAATAATTAATTTTCATTTTCCTTTTTAAAAAATACGGATATGAGAATGAAAATACCTATCGAAAACACAGACTTATAGTCAAACTAAGTACCTCCGCTGTCCTAATGGTTCTTGCCGTGGCCTATATTGGTTCCGAACCGTTAGATGGCTAAAAAAATATCATAAGTTTATATTAGTAGGTACCCAACAAATTTTTAAGTGGAACTTCTTTATCGGGGTTGGAAAAAAATTTAGTGTAACATTTTTCTGTTACGCGCCATCTTTGTTCTTATCCCTACCACGCGTGATTCGAAGTATACTTTCTCCAACGGAGTAGGGATAAATAATAAATATAAACTTTATTTAACCAATTTCTGTAAAGTTGCATATAGTAAATTATTTTTTGGAAAATAACGTCATAAAGAAGTTTCACTTCTTCACTTCTTACGAGTGTACGCTAGTACACGCACCCATTTTTTTTAAATGAAAGTTTCTTCAAACTGTGTCTTCAATAGTTTTGATTGGTTTTGATTTTTTTGTTGTAGTTACTGACTGCCGGTCAAATGTTTGGTGATAAAGATATACGTTTGTTTGATTGCATTCCTGTACTAAAATTGAGTTCAATATGTGTAGTGGTAACCAAATGTAACATTTCTTTTTATCGTATTCATAAAAAACGAAACAAATATAATCTTAAAGATTGTACTTTAAGGGATACCATATAAAGGTGGCGCGCTCCTTTATTTTCATGACTTTGTTGGCAGACTGTAATCGAATGGCTAAGAGTGACATTCCACATAAAGAAAGATCTAGTTATGTCTAATGTGCCTCTGATCAACGATCTTGGATCAAGGATAACTTCATCCGAGCTACCAGTAACATCGAAATTTGATCAAAGATGTTACTAGCTTCTTAAACATCAACAAAAATATTTTGACATTTTAATGAAAAATTTAGTGCTGCCACTTTTTAAATGTAGAAAATGCTAAAGGTTACTTCCATAAGTGCTAACTTGCTAAAAATAATAGCAGCTGGTAAGCCTTGCCACATGAAAAATTTCTAAAGCAAAAAATATTGTTTATTATAGAAAAAACGATTGAAAGGGAGTTGTAGCAACAATAAAGAAAAAGTATTGCAGTTGTTTCATGACTTGAATTGCGTATAAGTATTGCGGGGCCACCACTTACTCAAGACTCTGACATGACATACTGTGATGACTTATGACTAGCTTTGTATATTTTTTTTTAAGTCCGATTTGGCTCAATTGGGTAACTTAACTTGCAAAATGCAAAATTTAACTTGCATCTTGATCGGCGCTTGACATTAATAGCTACTAAAAGTTCGTATGGATTAAATTTGTGTGTGGTCTGATAAAATTGAAGTGTGGTTTTCCCTACTTTCTCTGCAACTTTCCCGGTTTGTCTATAAAAGTTGTGATTATATTCTCTTTGGTTTGTCTGTTCATATGAAACGTCTCCTGACAATAACCAACACTACAAAAAATTATTAGCTAAATCGGACCGCCCATTCTGGCGTGATTCGATGACGACGCGAAATAAGGTTTCATTAGCTACCTAGATAAATCTCTTATTAAAAATTAGTCCCTAGCTGTAAAAAATATATCTTAACAAACATAATTTCATTTATGGTTGAGTTAGCTTTATAAACATTTTTTTCTTTCAAAAATAATGGCTTAAGTAATTGTTTGTTTGTTTCAGTGAATGCTAATATTTTGCCAACAAAAAATGCAATAATTTATTGGAAAATAACTTTGAAAATTGCCTAATTTAGCACTAAAATGCCAAATAGGCATTGCTGGTCAAAATTATTGTAAACTGATTAGAAATCTTGGGCCAAGATATGAGTAAAATAAGCGTCTGTCTAAGAAATTTGATTAAAGCTTGGTCGTAGCGGGTACCTTTGAGCACAAATTATAAAGACTTATGTACAAACTTATGTACAAACGTGCGGTTGCAATGTGGAGCATTTTCTTGTAGCAGTTCGACTTAAATCAGGTGCTGCAAACTGTGGACGGAGATTAGTTATTTTTACTAGACAGTCCGATCCTGAACACTGAGGTGGTGTACACGAAATGAATTAAAACAGAGAAATACGTGATACGAAAAAAGAGATTCTTTACCCTACAAAACAAAAACCTTTTTTCTAAATTCTTTGAGTATACTTAAATGACCGTGTCAATTTTTAATCATATAGATACATTACTAATACTACTGATTAAAACATCACCTAAAATCACAAAAGAAAATACTATTCTTGTTAAAGAGTATTTATATTTTTTGATACTATTTTTGACAAAAGTACCTATTAGACTTGAGGAGTAATCTTTTATAGCTCTGATTTGAAAATAAAACAAGGCGACTAAATTTTGAATGTATATGTAATCAAACAAACCAGACAGAAGTGTTTGAAAACTACGCACGCTGTCTTACTAATCTGGGGACTGATTATGTATCTCAGTGGCCAACTCAAAATTGAAAAGTGTACATCAAATAGCTGTCAAATGACGTCATTTGTGTTTGTTATCTCTATTTTATTTTTGTTGGTCACTGGAGATAGCAAATATGAAACACGTCATTTGACAGCTTTTTAGTATACACTTATGTATTTTGAGTTGGCCACTGAGATACATAATCAGCCCCTTGGTCACTAGGCTTCCGCCTTAGTCACCCTAATGCCTTAGTCCCTCGTAAAGGTGCATTTCTTTAGTTTGATACTTCGCGCCTGTCATCGCAATCGTGCCAGGCTCGCAGTATGGACGCACACTTAGGTTTAAGCCATGAAGCTAATGGCTACTAGAGGTTATACTCCTAACCTTTCCAAATATTGCTGACTCTCTCCAATGTACAACCCTCTCTTTCAAAAGTCTTGTATAGTCATTTAACAAAGATAGAGGCAGGTACATTAGAGACAGTCAGCAATGCTTGGCTTTGTTAGGAGTATAACTTCTACTAGTCTCCAGTATTAGTCTCTAGCTACATGGTTTATGTTAAGCTCGAAAATAAAAGAAATGATAATCTGTTTAAGCAAGGTCCGCAAGATATTTCAATAGAAGCTTTTTAACACGCTTTTATTAGCTTCACTTGTATGTTTGCTTGCTTGCTTGTTTGTTTGTTTGTATGTATGTTTGTAACTCATACCCGTTTTTCTCCCACTTCCCGCGAACCGATTTCATTCAAACTTTGTACACTTATTAAGAACCGGTGGCAATAGAGCAAGATGATAAGTTTATCCCATTATCCAGATCAAGAGCGCCAGGATTTAACAATTTCCTAACGTATCCTTTACGTTAGGGCTAATGGCATATGACTGTTATGACATTCCATGACTGACAGTGTGTTAGCCGAGCGGGCTAAGGCGCCAGTCTTAGTTGACGCACAACGACAGGCCCTGCGGACGTAGGTTCAAATCCCGTCCAGCGGAAAATAAAGTTTGTTTAAATATTTTTTTTTGTTTCTTACACAAATCGAATTGTTACAAGTGGATTTCATTTAATCCTCTAATTTATGGAGCGTTTCCCGCGCGTCGTTAATGGGTAATCTATACATCTGCCAACTTCTTTGAATTAGGTAGCTGTTTCTCCGTCTCCCTTCTCGAAGTTCAACTATAATTCCTCCGGAATGGTGACAATCATTATAAATAAGGAACCAGCCCTTCAAAGTGGTGGTAAGGCATGGAGTGTCTCGTGCACCTACTGTCTTCCTTGAATTAGAAGGATGCCGTTTTCAGACCAAATGCTACTGCAAAAATTGCTGACCAAATTTTCGTAAGGACGAAGTATATGCGGAAGACATCCCATCAGTCCGTAATAATTTCGGTTCAGACGGTGAACATGTAATTAAGCCAATCTCGATACAGTTCCCAGCAAAATACAGTTATGGAACTGCTGAGAGACGAATGTTGCCACTAATCCTGAGTTGGGCACCGACCGTTCATAAGATGCAAGGTTGTACAGTTGATCTTGCAGTCATTTATCTGGGCTTCCGGTTGTTCACTGCTGGACAAGCCTATATAGTACTTGGTGAAGATCTTTGGACGGTATTCGAATTGAAGAACTTGACTGCTCAAAATTGACAGGTAAAACTCCATGTAACAGTGAAGCATTGGATGAAATGATCCGATTAAGGAATAATAACTCATAAGAGTCGTCAATATCACTAAGTCGCAAATAATATAACGTTACTAGGCATCGTTGTTAGGATTGGATATCAATGACCTATATTCCAATTACCTAAGTCTAGTGTTGGACATAATTCTTCTATCCAAAATATGTCTGTCCACATTTCTATAACTTAGTGTATCTTCAACACGCTTTTATGTAAACTTCACTTACCTACATATCTGCTTGCTCGCTTGCTTGTATGTTTGTAACTAACTCTATTGGGCTCGATTTTCTCTCACTTTTCATGGACACATTGAATTTAAACTTTGTACACTTTCAAGAAGATGACAATTCAATAATTTGTTAAGTTTATACCATTAGCTTGATCAGAATCGCCAAAATTGAACAATTTCCTCATGTATCTTCTGCATGAGAGCAAACTTTACATCTGTGCGTCATCTGTCGCAGGCTTATAATACTAATTCCGATAACTTAAAAAAATGGTTTTAACAATAAATCGAACTAAAAAGTAAAAAATAAATGTAGTTAAAAAAAACTAAAAAACACGCCTTTAAAGCATATCAAACTAAAAACTATAAAATATTTTTTAATATAAACTGAAAACAATAATGAATGAATAATATAATAGTCGTATGTATTTGTTTTTCACTTTATGCAGATTTCATTAAAATTTCGTACACTTATCAAGAACCGGGGACAGTTCAATAAATTGATAAGTTTATCCCATCATCCTATTGCTCAATACCTACACGAAAAATATGGCACAAAGTGCTCCACGCTTTTTTCACAACAATACTAGTATTTTTCATTCATTATTGTTTTTAGTTTATATTAAAAATTATTCACAACAATATTAGTATTTTTCGTTCATTATTGTTTTCAGATTATATTAAAAATTATTTTATAGTTTTTAGTTTGATATGCTTTAAAAGTATGTTTTTTAGTTTTTATAAACTGTTTTTATTTATTTTAATTTGGTAGCCGTCTGTTTTGCAGTGTGTGGTCTAGTGTTGTGACTTGTGGTATCCAAGATTTTAGCAAATTTATTAAATATGAATTACATCATTAAATATGTATTTGATATTTTGATTTAAACCTAACTTTTTTCAATGATTAACACTTCAGTGACTAATTATAAAAAAAACTGATGTGTTTTATGATTACGGAATTTCTTTTCGCTTGTTCCGTACGAAATTATCCCGAATTTATGGAAAAGGTTGGTCTTTTTTAAAAGTTTATGGATTTTTGAAAATATAGAGCAGTAGAAACAGATATATGTTCCGGGCCCTACCATAAACGCTTAAAGCAGGGATACTTTATCTGAGATTATTTCCATCTTGCTAAATGTCCGTCTTTATAAGCAACTTTATGGCATACGTCATAAGGTTGTCTTTCTCCGATAACAATTAGTATTATTGAAATAATACTGTTTTAAGAGCTTATGGTAACCCCCCTGTTACTCATTGCCACAGACTATATTATGTGTCGGTTAACTTCAAACTCAGATAAATCCATTTGAACTTGTTTTGAGATTTTCAAGAAAGTTTGTTTACAATCTTAAATAGATGAATTGAGAGGAAGTGTTTATTTTATTATGACAATATTACATCAAAAAATAGAACTGTACACCAAAATCTTTCCAATCTTGCAAAAAATCAATATTTAAATTGGATTTGTCTGCATTCGGTGAAATAGTAGGAAATTTATCTTTATTTGAAAAAAATCAGTCTGGACTTACACAGTTCTGATAAAACTCAGTTGGATTTAACTAATAGAGAAAAATACTACTAAAGCTAGGGATGTGGTATTGGTCAAATAATGAATACTATCGACATTAAAATTTGTGAAATGTGTGTGGGTAAGTGATGAATGAAACAAAATTAAACAAACTAAATAAAGACATTTTACTCATATTTTAGGTAGGTACAAATAGGTTAATTTTTAAAACAATTTAAACAAAATTTAAAATTATTTCTGGATTATCTTCTTCAATAACTTTATTGTGCATTGGTCGCCGTATCACATTCTTACTAACAAGCACTTTGTTATCAGAAGCAGTCGCTATGCAATCAAATTCTGAAAACACTCGCCGCGTTTATTTATTGTTTTAGCAACACCTTGGTACGAAATTTCACCATGTAAATTGCCCTCTACCTAAAGTTATGCATATGTAATAATGTGCACGCAATTAAAAAAAATAAGGAAATTTGCAAAACACATGAAGAAGACTATCTCCATAAGGCTCTTACATTTCAAAACATACATAATAATACGTTCTATACCTACCAAAATCACGTTTCGTGTAATAATACGGTATAATATTAAATTATCCTGACATATTTTTGTATTCAAAGGATTCTGCAACAGAAGAACAATACAATCTTAAACAAAAATAATAAAGTATAATAGTTATCGATTACACTTTAGTGTTACAACACTAGTGTCATCCCCAAAATACCAAAATTATAAAACGACGCATGGTAATAGCTATTAAAAACTTACCAAATTTTGTTTTTTTCTCTTTCCGACGGCAGATTTTTATATTAAGCCGCTTGCGGTCTTTAGTTGGCGATACAATTGTAAGGGAATTATCCATTGAGTTACAAAAAATATAACTATTACAATAAAATAATAAAATGTGGGAGAACACTGTGACACTCTCTGCATTATCAAGAGAAACTGTTAGCCATGTTGAACAAATGCAGCTCGCTGATTTTCTCGGATGGATTTATCCACGTTGGGTAAAATCTGTTACATGGAGCTACCTGATATTGATAAAATCTTATGATTTTAAAGGTTTATTTCTTGAAAACTAAATGGATTTATACACAACTGACATAAATCTTTAATAAATTTTTCGCAACACTTTCGTTTGATACCAATATCTTAAAAAGATGAAAATTGGATTTATCTGAGTTTGAAATTAACCGACACATATAGAGATACTACGTATCATTGCTGTAACGCTTTGTTATGGTTAGCGCCCACTGTTGACGGTGCGGAGTAGTGTTATCTATGGAGTAGTGTATGGATGCGCCCCGTCCCAGCCCGTCCAACTGGGCGCTATCTTTTAACAAACATTCGATCCACAATTTGGCTCTAGTCAGACTACAGTAGTAGCAAAGAGTAAAGTAACTGTCCATAAAATAAGTAGATAACTTCTCTTGCTAGTCTGTAAACCTCATTATTAAAAACCTTTCTGAAGCACGACACTTGAAAAAAAATTACATTTAGAGTTCCATGTTAGGGTAATGCCAACCCTTATTTTTTATATTTTTGTATTAAAATTGTATAACAATTTACAGAAGACATCTACCTACAAATTTCAAACTATGCTATCATAGCATTTGGAAGTAAATTGAATGTGGTATACGGATAGATAGACCGACATACGCTTTGTAGGGTCCCGTTTCTTGCAATCCGGCTACGAAACCTTAAAAAGAGCATTCACTGTTAGCTTTATGACTAATTATGATATTAGATTATGTAGATTACTGGATTATTTTGACTACATTGTTTATTCAGGCAAACCGTAATGGTAGAATAGAGTGCAGCTCCTAGCCCGAAAGGTTATTACCTCGCGCCGACTTACTCATTCCTGCTGCCATAGCGTCAGTGCCTGCGACTTTTGTGTTTCCGTGCAGAAAATTTACATTGCTATATCTTATATATTGACGTCAATCGACGAAGAAGTCAATATATTTCGAAATTTCACCGCACGACTTGAATCCTCAGTCGTTATTCTAGGTAAGTACCAACTACAAATTCAATAACGTTGTCAGCAAGAGACGGGTCATTTATTACTCTGTCAAGAAAGTTCCGGAAAAATTGTTTGTAATTCTTCAACATTTATTCCATCATTTTCAAAGTGTGCTCCTTCAGAAACGATACACTTACGCAAACGAATAATCTGATCATCATTCATCAAATCATTTTTTTAACTCCGTTTCCGGAACTGAATTCAGATTCTGTTCTTCGCAAATTCTGTTTCATGTCTTCTACCGATGGAAAATGGGTGCCACGAAATAGTAATTGAGAATATTTTAAATTGAGTTCAGGAAAATGCAAAAAAAAACAAGAAAAATGGGCAATAAAAATGTCCTTGAGTGCATGTGTTTATTAAGTAAACTACAGTTATCTAATCATAATACAATTATTAATACATGAAGTAGTAAATCATAAATCAATTACAGAATGTTTAGACTACCATTTTATTGCAATAACGTCATAAGTTCAAGATAAATGTTCTGGATATATCTGAACCGCCTTAGATCGTTTATGTATCACGTTTTTTTCACGTTATTATATACCTATACCGACAAAAAAATTAAAAAGATTGTTCCAGCAGCAGACTTTAGTTTAGAACTTTTGAAGATATGACTAGGTAACATAGTACCTATCATCCCATATGAAAATGAAATTTATTTATTTGCGAACTATGTGTGTTAATCAGATGTTACAAAAATATTTTAAAGTATATCAACATATTTTACCATATTTTGGCGTACAAATATTTTAATATTTATAAAAAATATTATTTGATAACATATACATGAACTTTTAAGCATTTTTTTATAACTAGTTTAATTATTTATTACCAAACATTCTAAACTGCACGTGCGTGTGTGTGGGGTGGGTATCACAAAAAAATTCTATCTTCAATATTTTGCGATGTATGCAATTTTTTGTAAAATTTCGAAAAATCCCAGTTTTTCTCACATTTGTGGGCATTACGTCCACTATTTAAGGTCTAGTTCGTTCTTTTTTTCTGACGTGTTGTCCAATAATGGTGTTCCTAAGTTATCTTTACAAAAATCAATTTAATAATCTAGAAGTTTACCAGACGTCCCTAAACACCAATTTTAATTTTGAAATTTAATCAACTGCTAAGTTTGAGCACCTGTACTCTCCCTATACCGGTACCTTACAAATGTCTGTACTAATACCGTTAAATACCTGCACCTTATAAAAGTACCCGATAAATACAAGATAGTTGTTAACAATTTTCGTTTTTAGGTATAGGTATCAATTAAATCTTTCAGGAAAGAATAGAGATATATATTCGATTGAAGAAAAAATATTACGTAATATATTTTCTGGTACCGGTACTGTTGAACCAGTACCTGTATAAAACCCTTAAACCAATAGTACCAGTACCAAAATTTAGTTCAGGTACTAACAGTACAGGTAACGCCTTTGGTATCGGTACTGCTCCAAGGCCGTTACTACCGGTTCCTAAAAGATACCGGTATTTCAAGCCCTGCTCGCTATTCAAGCTTTGCTCTCTGAAAGAGAGGCCAGTATATTAGAGGGAGTCAGCAATATTTAGAAATGACATCAGTTCTTTGCTAGGAGTGTAACTTCCAGCAGTAGTCTATAGCTTCATGGAAGATACACATAACAAAAATCTTAACGAGATGAGTACCCACATATCTTTAAGTTAGGTGATATTACCTATGAGACGTTATAATATGTAATTTTAGTTATAACAATTAATAAATAGTTATTCAATGCCACTGACCTATTATTTTTATACGATGCTTGCTTACTTTTAAGAATATTGTGTTATTTGCCAAAACATTTACCGTTTACCTATTGTAAAATGTGATAAATTAATGTTTTAGTAGGCATTTGTTTTGCGGACAGTACTTTAAATAAAATGAAATAAAATAATGATGCATTATCTAAAAATGTATTATGTAACTACATTTATACATGCATACAATAACGTATAATGTAAAAACAAAATAATTAAAAATAAGTGGCATTTATTATGGCCATGTGGCGCGCTCCAGTATGTATCTAGCTTTAGAATCAGATGTTTATGACAAAAACAGTCTCATATCAGTACATATTAAATGATGCTGTTTACTTTGTGCGGTTGAGTTGAGCCTCGATATCGGGAGTGAACGGTTGTTGAAATTTCATTCGATTTTTAATACATCGCGGTATTAATCAGTGCTCAGTGGAAATGGAAATTATATCGACTTTTATTAAACACGATGTTAATCACAATGTGAAACAGTGCTTCCCAAAAACGAAAAAGCAATTTCGTAAGTTATTTTTTATAATAAGAATATAATATGTAGGGTATTTAAGTAATTTTTTTAATTACAAGTACGAATTTTTATTTACCATCACAACAAAAACAAATGTGATTACCATTTTTTTAAAAGTTGTTTTAAAATTAATGCTTATGTAAAATATAGTATAAAGCAACCAAAAAAACTTATTTCTCGCATGGATTCAGGTAGGTATTCCAATTTTCAATTGACCGCATAGGTACTTAACCACAGTAAACATAAATACCTTCTTCATAAAGTATATTAATATACCTAATATGCGAAACCTTGTTATGCGAATATGGGTTTTTGCCACAGTCTAAGTTTGGCAACGCACCTTTATAAAATTTAGTGAGTAATGTTTAAGCACCAAAAAGTTTACTTCCAGGATGATTATAGTACATACCTACACTCTAGGTAATATTTGATACCAACATACCTACATTTGTTTACATTGTAATATTTAAAATTTAGGTACCTATGCAAAACTCTTATGCGTTTGTATCAAATATACGATGAGATTCCACTACCTGGTAAAGATGCATTTAATACAATGTGTCTAAGTAGGTATTGTAAAAACAATATGGCCAGTGGTTCTCAATTAGTGGTACTGCTGGTACCAAAGACAACATAATATATTTACTAATCTCTGATGGTACGGATACGCAGAGTTGTATGCATTTAAAAAAAATTAAAATAATGATCTTTTCTCCATATACCTACTATTTATTCTTAACACTGAAGTAATTGGTATTTAATTGAAGCTAAAAATGTAAATCCACAAGTGCACCTACCTCGAAACATTTTAGCAATTTTCCTTTGAAAATGAGACTAACAGTAAAAAATATCTTTGTACTTATTTGTGACTAGCAGTTTCACGCAGCTTTGCCTGCGTAACTTAACATCTACTTCACCGATTTTGATGAAACAATGCCTATGTCACTCATGGAAAATGTAGCTTTCTAAAAATGAAAGAATTTTTAAAATCGGTTCAGAAGTTTCGGAGCCTATTCATTTCAAACAAACAAACAAAAAATTAAACCTTTCCTCATTATAATATTAGTAAGGCAGTACAGATGATGCTAGCGGTAGTTGCGGTTTAAAATTTTACAAATCTCATAATAGCTATTAAGCTTCGATCAACGCAGGTACCAACTAAGACATACTCGTAATCTTTACGCTTCCCAAACTTTATATACTTAACTGCAATACTTAACTGCAATAAAATAGTAAAATATTGAGCATATTTCAGAAAAATAACAGAAATGTTTTTGAGCTAAAATACTTTTTTATCCTTCTGAGTTTGAACCGCATCACGCAGAAACTACGGAATCAATTTAGGACGTTTTTTCACTGTTTCAATTCAATTTTAAATCAAAGCCATGCGTTAAAGTCCGTAAAGTATTAACGAACATATCTTCGATTGAATGTCATAATGCTTTTTCATATTATTAATGGCATCCATAGTTAGTTTGAGATTAGATATGAGTAAGTATAGAAATCTTGTTGCCTAACACTAGAGAAGCTGTTTTCACATAGGCAGCAAAGCTTATATTAGTTTTCGACCTCCTCAGTATATCCACATATGTATAAAAAAAATTGTAGGTACCATGGCTCTGTTGCGACATTAAAGAAATAATAAATCAATAAAAAAATCCATAGACAAGTTACATAAATCAAATCTAACCCCAAATTAAGCTATAGGTTAATTAAGCTATTTAATTATGGGTGTTAATCAACGATTCTAACAAATACATTAAAATACATAAATTGGTACCCGAATGCATTTAATAACGAAATAAAAATACTTTCACATTTATAATTTTAATAAAATATAATTTGGTGAGAGAACGAAAAGAAAGAGGGAGAAAGAGAAAAGTATTATACATCACTCGCTTGTGTACACGACTGTCGCGATTTGGGATGAGAGAACGAAAAGAAAGAGAAAGAGAAAAGTATTATACACCACTCGCTTGTGTATACGACTGTCGCGCCTGCGCACGTCTCATTTAATGGTTTTATACCACGGTCTTTTTCTTACGGTTTTACTATCACATTTTTTTTCAGTTCGGTCGCGCAGCAACTGTCATGCCTACGCACGTCTCGTTTAATGGTTTTATTCCACGGACTTTTTCTTAGGGTTTTACTATCACGTATTTTTCAGTTCGGTCGCGCAGCAAAATCCCTATCTCCTCCAAGTCTGCCGTAAGGAACTTCGTTCCAATAATATGGTTATTATACTGCTCTAAATATTAAAAGTGTGTTGACTGTTGAAGCGAGATTGATTTGTTTTAAATTACGCAGTCAACAAAAAACATGTTGGAAACCACTGTACTTACTTAGTACAATTTGATTTTATTTAATTAACACAATTTCTCTTTTCCTTATTTGAATTGGATATCTAGATGTAATTGTTGACCTAACAAGAGTGTACACAATCTTGTTGCTTATTTGCTTAGAGTGAACATTAATATAGGCTATTACGATACTAGCAAAACATGGACTCGTTTTTTCAGTAGGTATGAACTTAGCTGCGTTAGTACATACTTCTCTTGTAAATTAGACACGTGTTTTGTAATTACATCTTCCTGTGGTGACGTAGCCAGGTGATTCGATGTTATTTTGCATAGGCGCAATAGTGAGATTTTATAAGATATAACTAGCCATTCCGGCGAACGTCGTTCCAACCGTTCAGGTTATATAGGAATCAATAAAATGTTGTTTTTCCTAGAGTCCTAAGTCGAACGGAATAAAAATTACTCCATGTCCGTCTCTTGGTAAATACACACATACCTACATATCTTTTTCCGTGATATTTAAATGAAAACAAGTAGACGGATTTTCTGATGGTAAAAAATTCACGCCTTCTAGAGACACCAAAGGTGGAAATGGTGCGTTGCCTAATCTAAGCTTGGATGTTAGGCCTTAAACAAAAGTATGTTTAACTGCTACCTTACCTTCCGAACCGTAACACGTCAACGGCAAGTATTGACGTTATTGCGACTGGAATAGGTAAAGCGCCACTGACTTACCTTTCGTCTTACCTATTCCAGTCGCCAGGACTATCTGGGTGAGTCGCTGCGAAACTTTACCACTAAGAAGAATGGCACGGAGGTACTAACGGTAAGCATAGGCTCGCCTTTTGCAAGCTGCCTGGCAAGAAGGCCGATGGTCTATTCTGCAAAGCAGCCCGGACCAACACGGGGGAGTAGGTATCGAGTGCCAAATGTTACGTCATTGCATAACTTCTTCTTCTTCCACATTCATAACTCGTTTCATAAAAACACGCTGGCTTCAGAGAAACTTGCCACAACCCTATGACAAATCCTGAGCGTTTTGATTATTGAATCTCAACCTTGGTCTCCCCGGGTACCTAGTTACTAACCATCTACATTCGCATTGTTTATCTGTTTTATCAATTTTTATCTGACAATCTTTCCATATAATCGAACCTACGGAGCATACCTTTCTCATTTTTACACCAACAATTTATTTCCATCTCACTCTTTTTTGTATCTCATGATTAGAATTGAAGTTAAATGAACAGAAAATAACCTAAGGGCGACAACAGCAAATCGCTTAAATAACACAAAAAGATTGCTAGACTGAGGTTGTAATAATATTTTTACTAGGATCCGACATAAGTATGACGAAGATTAGACATAATAGTTTAGTTTATAGCGCCGTAAAACTGCAAAAAACCGACAGAAATTATATTACCACGTCGCAATTTAATGATACTTTTTTATAAGATGGCCATGATTCCAAAGCAATCACATAAAATTTGATGATAAACGGTATGATGTCGAGGTACATGGAAATTTATACATTACCTAAAAATTACTAGTCAAATCATGATTATACGTGAAACTACGTTAAAGTCATGACCTACCTTTCGAAATAACAAAATCTGTTCGTTATTGGCCGACATAATATGCAAAAAAGTATACCGTCGAATTTATATTATAACCTATTTATATTTATAACCTACTTTTTTTGAAGTCGGTTAAAATCGAAATTGTAGCGTTCGAGATAGGGCTAGGGCTAGACGCTCAGCCAAGATAGTAATAACTGAGATAGTGAGGTAGTAGTGTAAGTAACTGTATCTTTTGTAACTCACGATTAAAATATTTTATATAGGTATAACTAGGTATACAGTGTTACTGGTAATTAACGCATAACCTTTCTAGGGCGGCGTTAGTACATCAGAAGCATCAACTTTTAGAAAAGCGCGAAAAAAGAATTTGTTTCTCAATACAAAAAGTTCATCCTTTTACAACCCTGTGTATCGATGACGTGTTTTTTTTTTGAACCAACAATTTCGTCTTTGTACATAATTGTTTATCTTATAAATAATTAAAATAAGTGCTTCATAGTTTCATCTCTTTCTACAATAATTATTATTGGCGACTCGTTAGCGAATAATTAGTTGGTAGGTAATTACTATTGATACTAAATATCTAATCAACAAGATAATTATGTGTAGGTACTAATAAACATTAATACGTAATTATTGCATTTAACATATTAGGTTCATAATATTTGAAGTGCAAATAACTTCACAACAATGTGGGTCGTTGAACTAATATTTTATAATAAGAATAAAATTTACTACAAAATCAGTATTTGTCCATCGTAACTACATCGTAATTATCTAATGTAAATAAACATATTAATTATCTAAACAAATAATGATGCATTCATTTGATATTGGTGTCCTACGTGACAAAAGGCACTGTGCCCGAATTTTTTTGCTCATTAGGGCGCGTTTACATTGTGAACGCGGATCCGGAATCACTACTACAATATGCAACGCAAAGAAAGCATAGTAGTAACATTTAAATAATGCGCTTCGGCTATGTTCGTCAAGCTTCGGAAATCCGAATGTATTTTAAAGATTAAAATAAAGATTATATAGAGTTATTATTACATAATTAATAATTTCGCTTAAATTAAGATTGGGCCAGACAATTAAAAAAAATTATAAAGTGTAAAAAGAGTAGAAAATGTAAAGCCGAAGCGTATAATTTAAATAGTAGTATCTTTTAATATTTTTCTGTTATACTCAACGTGTCTAATTACACCAAATTTTAATTTACGGGGCCATTGTGTGATTATTATCTGAGGTTAAAATTAATTTGTTAATCATTGTCGTCTATAATTTATTCAAATATAGAAAAACGATTCAAATGTGAAAAAAATATAGAAGGATTTTGTCATTTTTTGTATTTAGACTGATAATATACTTACTTTGGTTTCCGCAGCTTGATAAAATCTCTTGCCCCACTAAATAAGCTTAGAGACAAGGGGAAGTTATTTCTTATAAAATATATATAGTATAATATTTGTCGAACATTCTGACCTAGACCTGAAATCACCTTTTTCTCAAATATTACAATAATTGGCTAAGTTATTATGTATCGTACTTAACTACAATATTCGGAATTTGTTTGTTCTTTAAAATGCTTATTTTACAGTAATATTGTTATTGTATCACAAGCATAAAAGCATACGGGTTGATGATAAAAAAAATGGTGGCATTCGGCGAGGGGCGATATATACCAGATATAAGCCGAGGCGAATAGGCTCAGATGCAAACACAGTTTAGTAGACAAAGATTTTGCACATAGTTCTAGGCTAGGCTAGGACATGTGTGCGAGTATTGGGTATATGTTCATAGTATATGTAATTAAAAAGTTCAAAATAACTTAATTTATGAGTGATCTTCAATCTTCCACGTCTACAGCTATGTGACAAAAAACACTATTTCATAAAATTTGTGACATAGGGCTGGGCTATTTTTTGCATGTTCAGTTTAATAATGTGACGGTTAAAAATATACTATTTTTTGGTAAAATAAATTTGGATAACTTTATGCAAGTGATTTTTTCTTAAAAATTTTAATGAATACTAAACGTCAATAGCTTGTTTTAAAAACACAAGTAATGATGTAATAACCAAAATTTTAGGTAATAACTTTTGAGAAACTTTTTTTTCTAATAGTGGGCAAAAAACTATCGCTTCATCAATAAAAAAACTATCGAACAACCAACTCCAAGTAGATACCTGATTTCTAATTTAAAATTATTCATAAAGTATATTTGTGTAAACGAGTCGCTAGGATTGGTTTGAATAAGAAGCTGGCTACAAGTCCCTAGTCCCGACTGCCGGATTATTTTCTAAGACACCCTTTTGTAGACGGTTGGTTTTTTCTTAGTTATTTATACCTCGACACCGAAAAGAATTCCTCGTATGTTTAGTGTCACTAAATTCTTGCCGCGTTTTTGAATTATTTGTATCTCAGTATTTACTTTATTTTAGTTATGAAAGTTCAAGTGCAAGATCAGAATTGATGTGTTAAACGTAACCAAGTGAAGTGAAGTGTTGTGTTAGTAGATTTTCTGCAAAACCATTCTTTAATTAGTTATTGCAACTTTATCGATAATCTTTAGAAAATACTTGATTTATAAATTCTTATTTGCAAAATTGTGGTAAATTAGAAGGTATTTAAATATTTAAGTATTCCACCAGATCGCTGAGAGTTTTAATTAAGTACCTAAATTATCAGAACATAATCATTATTTAATTTTTGCTATTTTTTATAACAATAGCTATTCTTTTTTTTGTCTAACGGAATGTGGATATTTATAGCCGTTATTAGATAATTTCCATACAATCAAATTAGATGAATCATATTATGATGTCAAGATACGATCATCATTTTTAGTTTACTAGTTATTTAGCTAATATTGTTCTTGAAGAAGTATATTAATTTATACACACATATAATCACGGCAAGAACCGTGCAGGGTAGGAAGAGAGTATGTAGTTCCAAGTATCACCATTCGTGCTGATCTGCCTAGCACCTCCTATATTAATTTGGTACTCCTTTCATACTATTTTTTTTAATTATTTATTTACCTAAGACACTTAAAGTATTAATTAAAAAAAAATCAACTTTCTATTTATGTCGATTTTTGTATTAAGTACATCACTAGTCACTACACATTAAGCCTAACCTAAGTAGTTAGTAATTATTAGTGTAGCAGTAATTAACTAAGAAACTTTAGCAGAACAATTAGCGCACGTGTGACTTGTAAGAGTGTAGCTTATTGTTATCGAAAATTATCCGAAGGATGTGTAAAAACAGACTATGCCACGTGGAATCTTCTCAGATATGTTTCACACACTATTTCACCGGGATACACAACACAACACTAAATCAGGTAATAAATAAGAAACATATAGGTTAAGTACTACTATTTAAATTATGCGCTTCGGCTTTACACTTTTTACACTTTATAGTTTTATTTATAAATAGGCTGATCTAATCTAAATTTAAGCGAAATGATTAATTATGTAATAGCAACTCTATATACGTTAGAGTACGTTAGAGTACGTTACTCTTTAAAAAAACGGATTTCCGAAGCTTGACGAATATAGCCGAAGCGCATAATTTAAATAGTACTACTACATAATATATCTACCTATTTTTTTGAATTGTAACGGCGAAGTTTTTACAACTTCACCGGGCTATAATTATACCTACCTACTAAAAATTCGACTGAGGTTAAAAGTTTTGATTTAAATTTAAGTACGATATCTTTGCTGTAACAAGAATATTGAAGAATATAATTTATAGATGTTGACATTTAACATATTCAATGGTTAATAAACACATTAATACATCACATGAGATAAAGTTTTGACATGCAATAAATTAATAAACGTTCTGACTGTACATTGCTATTTTCATATGTTTTATGAAATTTGTATGATGGCCGGATTCCAAGTAACTAGATATCAATATTGATTCAAGATTCAATCTTGGTGCTCGTTTATGCTGGAGGTCCTGCCCCAAAGATTATAATAGCCATTCGTAATAGTTAACTGATGGTTGCAGACCTCTGGACTCCTTGGTGATCCATGGATCCCACTTTGAGAAACTCTGACTTAGAACCAAAGGTTCCAAACTCAAAATTTGGAATACTATTGACAATATATATTTTGAATTCTTACGATGTTTTACTTAGGTCATTGTAGTTACAAGGATGTCAGATCTTTAGTTTGTTTTAGTTGCAAAATTTTAGCAAGTTTGTGACACAGAAAAGAAGGTGTTGGTCCGGGCTCCTTTGCAGAATAGACCATCTGCCTTTCTGCCAGGCAGCTCGTAAAAGGCGAGCATAGGCTTACCGTCACTAACACCGTGACATCTGAGTAGGTGGTAGAGTTAAGCAGCGACTCACCCGGATTAATACCACCGCCTTACCTATTTCTGCCGCCATAACGTCATGACGTGTTGCGGTTCGGAGGGTAAGGTAGCCTTGGCAAACCATGGTGCGTTGGCTACCGTACTACCTTTAGTGTCCCTAGGCGGCGGAAATTTCTTACCATCAGGAGATCAGTTTGCTTGTTTTCCTTCCAATATCATAAAATAATAATTTAAAAAAAAGGTCTTATTATGAATATTTTCTTTCGAACTATCGAAAAATTAAGAAACTGTTTGTGTACTAGGACAATATAATAGATAGATACGTATTATATTGTTAAAGTGTTAAGCACATTTCTTTTTTCTAGTGGTTTTCAATTAGTAAGTAATTAGCTAATTAGTAAGTAATTATGGCTTTCTCCAGAGTTACACTGCACATTCATATCGATCATCTGACGGAGAAATCGATTATCATACATAAAAAAAACATAGGAGTCGAATATGTCTCCCCCCCTTTTTGAGAAGTTGGTTGAAATTTGGTAATCATAAAAAGAATCTTCACGCCCATATCCCCGAAGAGGTAGGCAGAGGCACAACTAGGGCACCCACGACTAGCTGAAAATACTAAGTCCCATAATGTGATAAGTGGCAAGCCTATCGCCAACTGGGCACATTTCCAATCTTGTCCAACATTTTGTTTTAATTAGTTTTTTGTTGGCCGACCCGGGATTCGAACCCGAGACCTCGTGCAGTCAAGTCCAACACCCGGACCGCTCGACCACAGAGACGATAATCATCGTAACAATTTACACTTTATAGATATTCATGTCATGGCTGAATTTAGAACAAAAAAAGTTGTGCTAATTTTGTAAAGATAAGTACGACTTTAATGAAAAAAAAGCATATAATGAGAAATCTCAGGGCGTTGAATGCACTCTGACTTGAAGATAACCTGAGACTGCGATAAGACAGCGTAATTAATATGAATTTTCTTTGTTGCAGTTAGTAGAAGAGAAGAAGCAATGGCCATCAAAAGCAAATTTCCAAATAAAGTGCCGGTAAGTGGACATAACGAAACGAATAGATAGGTATTAAAATAATGTTAATGCTAAAACAGAACAAAACAAAAAGTTTTCATGGAAAAACCAAAACAGCCGCGATGTTCAATAATGCTGAAGAAGCTAAAAAGTTATTTCTTAGTGTTAGTTGCAATTTTTTAATAGGTTTCCTAAAAGGACCTGTGGGGCTATTCGATCATTGGGTAAAGTTTCAAATAGCTGTCAAATGAGGTGTTCTGTATTTTCTATCTCCATTGTATTTCTGTTGGTCACAGGAGATACTCGTAGCAAATATAAAACATTTGACAGCTATCTGATTGTACACTTTACCCAGTGGTCACCATTAAAAATATACGTAATCAGGGGACCGGTTTGCAAATCGCCTATTTTTTGTGTGTTGCATAAACACATTTTAAATATGTATCATTTTTTTGAGATATTACTCGTCTCTGAGATGATGATGTATTTTTTTCTTTTTTCACCCCTTTACTGCATCAAAACGGTAGAGTTACTCATGAATCTCGATTTCATGCAAATTTGGAATCTGATATGCAATTTTAGGTACTCTTGAACACAATACCTATTAATAAATTATTAATAAATAATGTTACCGGATTTTTTGATTTTTTTTACCCAGTACTGTGTGAAATCGAGGTTCAACAGTAACCTTACATCTATACAAACTTGATTCTGTATTCGCATTACGTTTTCTTATGTTTTATTTCTGATTGAATATTTCTTGACTTTTGAGCAACCTTGTATGTAACATATCCGTATTTGTGCAAATTTTACCTAATTTTCAACTTTTTTTTTTATATAGCTCATCGTAGAAAGATATCACAAGGAAAGAAATTTACCGACATTAGACAAAACGAAATTTTTAGTACCTGAAGATACAACGATGTCACAATTTCTAGTGATCCTGCGCAAGAGGATAAGAATTAAACCAACTCAGGTAAATTCGAATCTGTTGTTGTTTTAAATAACTAACATATAATTAAAAACATATGGTAATTAATATTCCCATAAGTTAGAAATACTAAAATCTATCTACTAAAACCAATTTTAGTTAAATATTGATAGGATAAGACGCCAAAGTTATGATATAAAGGCAAAGTTGTTTGAAATTTGTCAGACAACAAAATTATTACAGTGTAAACCCGGCGTTATAATTTAAAATATATTCTATAAACGAAAAAATATACTGAAGACATGGTACAAAAAAGTCTAAGGCCTATAGGTGTATGTTATATTAACTTAAAAAAATGTAAAAAAAAAACTGAAAAAGTCAAAATATGGCTTATCCAGTATTTTGACTGATTTTGACATCTAATAATTGGACCGATTTGAATAAACATTTTAATTTTGCCTAAAGATCTCTGTCAGAAATGAACTTAGACTGATTTTAACCTAATGGCTAATATCGGATGTTTTCGTGGAAGAGCAAAAATATTAAAAACCTCGCCGACGAAGTCACATGTACCTAACAACGAGAAGGCAATAAAACTGATATGTGACAAATAATTAAGATAACATTTCAAACAAGTGACTTTACTTCTATTCAATAGAAAACTTATGTGACCCTTTGGTCGATTTATTATCAATAATTAGTTATTATCAGTATTTAGTTTAATGACGTCTACTTCTAGATAAGGGTGCAAATTGAACTAAGTATGTAATTTTTTTTCTTATATACCTACCTCTACCTTTCCTCTCAAATCCTTTTGTATCTACTTTGCTCCTATTTTGTGACCCGCAAATATTACCTGTCTCTTTCTTTTTTTGCAATAAAATTGTTAACTAAATAATTTGCTGTACAAAATAAAGTAAGGTGTTATAGTAGGTAAGTAAGGTAAGAAATATCGCCGCACGAAGATGTACCTAAGTAATTGGCGTGGTGTGTTGTTACCGTACGGTATTAGGTAGTATTAGTAAAGACAATACACCTACATAATAAATAATTATATTTACTAATCTCTGGTATTAGGTAAACATTTCGCATACTACCACGAATTTAACACACACGATCAAATACGAACGAACGACATAAAATATCACAGATGGCGCACAAACTATAAGTATGTATGTATAAAGTTTGGAAATAGTGTAATTGGTCTTGATAAATGAAGATGGCGTTATTAAAAAGATCTTAAAATTTATTATGTTCGAATTTCGAACAATGGGCGACCACTAGTATTTGGACATTCGGGAACAACATTTAAAAATTTGTAAAAATTTAATGACGGCTTAAGATGAACTTATTCTAAATTACCATCAAGTATTGAATACGTAACAGTTAAGTCACGAAAAACAAACCCTATTTTTTGTACTCAGCATGACATTTAGGAAATACCTAAACCTTGTTGACATTATATTATTAGCACGTATATTTCCGATAGAAAACAAATTATGCAACAGCAATACTTATAGACATACGTGTGACCTGTGGGTCGATTAGCTGATAAATAAAGAGTAATGGTACCTGGACATCACGGGATAGTATGAACTAATTACTAGAAATAAAACTTGAACTAATATCTACTGGCTACATTACAACAATTTTAGTATTTTACCCAATTATCAACGACTTTAATACTTAATTTAATATTTTACATATTACATTGTTAGCATAATTTGAGAACGATTTAACCGATTTCATTTATCTTTTTTGATCTTTACAAATATACTTTGTAGAACATTCTTAGGAAACGCGCTCGTGTGGAGAATGGAGATACGGTTTAGTGTTGTACCTTATGCCGATATCGCCGAATTATAGTTACTAGTGGTCGCCCATTGGTCGAAATTCGACCATAGTAATATCTTTTCATTGATTTTAATATCATTTTAATATCTTGTTGATAAGAATGCCTCCTTCATTTTTTAAGACCAACTAGGTACTTTGTTTCCAAACTTTTTAGTCCGCTATCTGTGATCTTTTATCCTTATCATCCAATGTTATCATCAATACCTATATTTGTTTGTGTGTGTCAAATGCATGGTAGTGTAGGTAATGTTTTATTTATCGATTTGTTGTACTTTATAAACATTATTATTGAAAAACATTTGCGTTCTGCACTTCTCCTACACATTAACTACAAGTATGCCAAATTCCATATCCCTCTGTTCGCGCAATTTTCGTAAAAAGGGGTCCAAAGTTTTGGCCTCACGTATCAATATAAAGATATTTAAAACTCATCTAATAATATGTTTGTTTCACAGGCTCTATATCTTATCATCAACAACAGATCCATGCTCAGCATGAGTCTCACGATGGCACAAGCGTATGAGCTTCATGGAGATGAAGACGGATTTTTGTACATTACATACGCATCACAAGAAGTTTTTGGCTATCAAGATGGTAAATATTACAGACATATAACATACTAACTTAGTTCATATGGCACTCAATACTCTACTTATGTTCTTGACATGAAGATATTTATGTATATATAAGATGACCTTGTACGTTCAAATGTTTCTCTACATTCCGAATTAAAAATATTTGATCACTTCATACTTAGTGTTGTAAACTAGGTACAACACATATGACAGAAGAAATACGGGGAAATCTGTAAAGCACATATTATTAATCGAAAAACGAATAAATTAAATCGGACTATGCCTTAATGAATTATATACTAATTTACATTTTAACTTTTACTCCTTTCGCTTCGCCGGGAACTTTTTTAGTGTGATGAAAATAACAAACTTACTCGAAACATAACCTACCACGGAATTCCGTAGGTAATAATCGGTTTAGTAGATTCTGCGTGAATCGCGGTCATGATAAAGACAGGCAGACAAAAATTTTTAAAATACTAAAAATGTGTTCTGCTGCCCCTTTAATGGTCGCCTGCACTTTTTTTTTAAATATCTTTGAAATGAAATGAAATGAAATGAAAATTATTTATTTGCGGAATATGTGTGTTAAAAAGTTGTTAATAAGATATTTAAGAATACAACATATTCTACCACATTGTGGTGTGCAAATATTGAATTAAATTTAAGAAGTTACGTATTTAATATATAAAATGTACATTTTTAATAAACATTTTATTTATTTATAAACATAAGTTGCATAATTTATTATAATTAAATTTAAAGGCAGATTAATTTTTAGTCCTATCTACCGTACACTACACTTTAATATAGGGTATGTGTCTAATGACCCTAGAAGACATCAGTATCGATGAAAGAAACACTTTGCTGTTCCTAAAACATCCTAATCGCCTCTGTGGTTTAGTGGTTCATTTGCTGGACTTGACTGCATGAGGTCCCGGGTTCGAATCCCAGGACGGACGACAAAAAGAAAATATGGATTTTCCAATTTTCTAATAGAAAAAAATGGTGCTCGGGATTGGAAATGTCCCCGGTTGGCGATAGGCTAGCTACCTATCACATTGTGGGACTTAGTGAATTCGACTAGTCATGGGTGCCCTGGTTGTGCCTCTTCCTACCCCTTTGGGGATATGGGCTTGAAGATGCTAAAACACCCACCATATAAAAAAATCATATTTTTTCAAATTACCATAAAACGCACTTCACTCAAAGCATACGCGAATGTGACGTCACTATTGAGGACTTTATGTGCTTCATAGAGGAATTTTGTTCGACATCTTTATTAAAAGTTGCATTTACGGATTTTTTTTCTTGACAAAAGTTGCTTTAAATTCCAAACGTTGGTCCCATGGGTGTAAGTACAACACTTTTAACCTACTGGTGGCGGCTACAAGTAGACACATAGAACTATGAATATACCATGTATTGGACCTCTTAAAAATACAACACGTCCATGGAATATACCTACCTATTTACCCTTTGAATTTTTTTAAACAGAATACTATGCTTATTCCACATTCTGCCTCGTTTTGAGGCTAATTAGGTATATACTCATTGCTATTTTTAAACAGAGCGTATCTAACTAAATGCCTACGCATATAATTTAAGTAACCAAGTAGTAACAATTTAATATAACGTTAGTGTATTTTTTTATATCTGACGGTTTGTAGATGTTACCTCCATAATTTTCTGCTTCAAATATCAACTAAGTGCTGTATTTTTATTACAACTTATTGTAATCTTTAATAATAGGCAGTCAGTTTGTTAGTTGACGTGTTCAGTTAGTTATATGATTATGATGTTCCTACAAACACTTACATACTTTTTTATTTCCAGAAATGGCAGGAAACCAGGAAGTTCAAATGATCAGGGACAGGTTTCCAGATAAAATACCGGTAAGTTTTTTTTTACTAGTTGATAAATTGAAACTTTTGGTTTCGATTACAATATTCCATAGGATGTATTCACATGTATTGCTACAATCAACAATATGAAAATGATTTAACTTATAAAGTTTGCATTAACAACACGTATCTACCTACTTACTTAAAATAATACAAACGCCAAACTCGCAGCTATGTCGATAGTAATACTTTTGCCAACACTACTAAAACTTCTCGAACTCACCTAGAATTTTTCATACCACAAACAAGTCTCATACTTGTTTATAATATATACATTAAGCTTATGTAACATTGGTGGTAATTTTGTTGCGCACTCACTAAACTAATTTTAAGTTATCACTGTCTTCTTTCAACGAAAGAAGCAGAAAGAGACAAAACACTTTTAGCGCTGTCAAATTAGACCGTACACGTCATTTCTTCAGACGTTTAAACTATTACTCGGAAAGCGTCGGTTAAAGACATCGCGATTTGACATGTCCGGAATAATCTGACATGTCTAAAACGTTCCATCTCTTTTGTTTTTGTTCCATTTGAGAAAGATAGCATACATCTAAAATAAGTTTAGTTTGTGAACAGCAGAATTACCATTAGCACAAACCCCTCTTAAGGTTTTTGGATGTAGAAAATAACTCTTTATTAATGTGTAATAACACCTATATATTAATACGTGATACCAAAACTTTGGACCCCTTATTACAAAAATAGCGCGGACGCAGGAGCATAAAATTTGACACTCTTATAGTTTATGCGTAGGAGAAGTGCATCAGTTAATAATATCCAATAACAATGCTTATAAAGCACATTAAATCAATAATTAATTTTTTCGTACTGTGTTATGTCCACATTCACTACTAACTTCTACCCGCAGTTACGGCCGCTTGCGAATGTATTCTTCATCTAAGTATATACCTACACGATGTCAAAACTTTGGACCCCTTTTTACGAAAGTTGCGCGGACGCAGGAGCATAATATTTTGCACACTTATAGTTTATGTATAGGAGAAGTGCAGAACGCTAAAATTTTTCAATAATAATGCTTATAAAGTACATTAAATCAATAAATAAAACATTACCCACACTACCATGCATTTGACACACACAAACAAATATATTGATGATAACGATAAAAGATCACAGATGGCGCACTAAAAAGTTTGGAAACTAAGTAGTTGTTCTTGAGAAATGAAGATGGCGTTCTTATCAACAACATATTAAATTTATTAAGGTCGAATTTCGACCAACGGGCGACCACTAGTATACCTAAAAAAATAAAAAAAATAACCTAAGTACAACGCTAAAAGCTACAACACCATAATAAAACCAAGTAACGCTCAACAATTAATAGGTACACTTTTTGAAGCGATATGTTGTGGCTGTGGTAAAATCTTAATAATAAGATGGGCGGGGCTCAGCACATATTGAGAACCAGAGACTTAAAATGACGTCAACATTATATATTAGTTTATTAACTTAATAATGTTTTGAATGTTATCGAAATAGTACATTGCCCGAAATTACCAATGTACACTGTATGGATGACCCCTTTGATAATTCGAGAATTAATTGATACTAGCTGTTAAAATAGCAATGCTAATAATTCAAGAAAATATACCTACAGTTTCAAAGCTTTTAGCCTTCTGTTCGTACGTTTAGATTTCTGGCAACTATAATATCCATAAGTTTTTAACTAATATGTACAGTTATTGAAACACACTGTAGTTACAAGAAGCGCATTTTCTTCTCTCAAAACGGGAATACGATAGTGGCGAGTATTAAGATACTAATGGTATTAAATTTGGTCAGTGGTCATAAGAATCTGCACTCTACCACCTAATAATGGTCATGCAGTTTCCAACAAACAAAACAGCAAATAATAAAACAGTTGCTACATGTGTTTTAGAGAAATCCATGACCTATACGGAGTAAATATGACACTAACTGACATGATACTTCAAATTCCGGTCTGGAGGGTAGAGTAGCCGATGGCATTGCACGAGTCAACATCCCGTCCACATAGCGATGCATCTATAAAATCTAAGGTGTATATAAACCACAGCTGTCTCCTTATCATCTCCAGAACCCAGTGCTGGATTACCCAATAGGCCAGACTAGGCCGTGGCCTGGGGCATACGACGACTTAGACATGATTTTTTTCCGAAAAAAAATCGTATTTAATTTGTTACGTTTATTTTATTTTGTTGTTTGATTTTTATTTTATGCCAATTTTAAAACCTTGATATTTTATAAGAGGTGTTTGAAATTCTGAAAATAACCAATTTTGCAATATTTTTTTTAAAAGTGAGGGCCCCAAAATCAAAATGGCGTAGGGCCCTCTATGGGCTTAACCCGGCACTGCTAGAACCGTATACTCGTTCGCTCTTATTAAATGAATAGAATATTGTTGACTACAGTACTCGTTCATAACAATGCTTGATAAATATAACATTTATTTTTCTTCATCTTGTTTATGTTACAATAAACTTTTATAAAAACAATGTGACCATTTACATAAAGATAAAAACACATTCACGAGCAATATTTCTTTATTTAGCTCTACGTGGAAAGATATGCAAGAGAACGAGAAGTCCCAGCGTTAGGAAGAAACAAATTCTTAGTGCCCCAAGAACTGACCATGTCCCAGTTCCTTTACATCATAAGGACAAAAATGAAATTAAGAGACTCCCAGGTAAGAATCGTTTATAATCGTACTTCTTTAATAGACGTTGTCCTTTTTTATGACATAGAATGGCAAACAAGCAGACGGATTTCCTGATGGTAATAAATTCACGCCATCTTGAGACACCAAAGTTGGTAATGGTGCGTTGCTAACTTGAAGTTGGGATGTTAGGCGTGCAGCAAAAGTAAGTTTACCGTGCTGCGGTTTTTACGGTGTTAATGACGGTAAGCCTATGCTCGCCTTTTACGAGCTGCCTGGCAGGAAGACAGATAGTCTATTAGAGCCCTGACCAAAACTAGCCAGTTAGAGCAAGTCCGTGAGAGACTCAAGAGGGGGTTGAGCCAAATAACTATCTAGCTAATTTAATAGACAAATATCACGTTTTTTTGCATGAAACCGATTTAAAGAGTTACGTCACCTAGAGACACCAAAGGTGGTAATGGTATGTTGCCAACCTGAGTTCGACCTCGAGTAAAAATAAGTTTACTGGCTACCTTAACCTCCAAACGCAACACATCAACTGCAAGCACTGACATTATGGCAGCAGGAATAGGTAAGGCGGTGGTACCATCGGAGCGAGTTGAATTTTACCTCCTAGTCAGATGTCACGGTATTAGTGTCGGTAAGCCTATGCTCGCTTTTTACGAGCTGCCTGGCAGGAAGGCAGAAAGTCTATTCTGCAAAGGAGCCTGGACCAACGCAGAGAAAAGATTGTAGGAAAGAGATTATTAATATGATAAAACTTAACGAGTGACAGAGACGTATGATCGTGCATGAATTTACTAGAGGTAGAATGCTGTCCAGCCACTTGTCTGGTTAGGGATCCTCCACATTACCTATCCCTGCCGCTATAATGGCAATGTCGTATTCCAGACCGAACAGACCGAACAGATCCAGTACATTTGCACAATAGGCCTAACACCCCGGACAAAGAACAGCGACGCACCTATAACATTTATGGTGTTTATTTTCAATGGTTTATCTATGGGGTCCCTTTACCACAAGAATAGACGTGTGCTAGTTCGCTGTCTTATGCTGTAAAAAATCATGTAAGATTTTATCTTAATCAAGCATGATTGGTTAAAGAAAAAATATAACAAGATGGCAGATTGTGTTCTATATCAATAGCAATGGAGCCTTAATAATGTTTTAACATTATATTTTAATAATTTATATTGAATAAAATATTATTAAAATTTATTTTGGTATCCCGGTAAACAAGGTTGAGTTGAGATGAATTGATTCTACAAGCGAATGACTGGTTACTATCCGGTGGTGTCAAAAAACTGTATAGCCAACTGTTAAAGACTCAGAAAATGAAACATATTTATGATCACAACTCAACATTTTAGGCTTACCTTAGCACACTTAATTAAACACTGGCTTAAACATTACACAAATGTTAGGCCCTTAGTCCTATATAGTATTTGATCTGTAAGGCCCTTCCTGCTCTACGATCCGACACGTAATGGCTGCCTCCGACATGGATCACTTATATTTATAGGTATCAACTCGGAATGACAGTGGTGTTGCCATTTCCCGTGCAATAGACAATTCATGGTAGAGTTTCGCAGCGACTCGCCCGGATTGGTACCATCGCCTTACCTATTCCTGCCGCCATAACGTCATGATGTGTTCCGGTTCGGAGGGTAAGGTAGCCGGTAAACTTACTTTTGCTCAAGGCCTAACATCCTGACCTCAGGTAGGCAACGCACCCTTACCATCTTTGGTGTATCTAGGCGGCGTGAATTTCTTACCATCAGGACATCCGTCTGCTTGTTTGCCTTCCATAAAAAAACACAACCTATTTGTATGAACTCAGTAATAAGATTAATGGAAGAAACAACTATCGTAACATTTGGCACTCGTTACTCTTTGCCTACCTTGCAAGAGACTTAGCGTCGATATTATGTAATTATAAATTCTCCATATGTATAACAAAATTCCTGATAGTCTTAAATCACTGCATCGAATTTTCCCCTGTGTTGGTCTGGGCTCCTTTATAAAATAGACCATCTGCCTTCCTTGCCAGGCAGCTCGTAAAAGGCGAGCAAAGGCTCACCGTCACTAACACCGTGAATTCTGACTAGGTGGTAGAGTTTAGCAGCGACTCGCCCGGATTGGTACCACCGCCTTACCTATTCCTGCCGCCATAACGTCATGACGTGTTCCGGTTCGGAGGGTAAGGTAGCCGGTAAACTTACTTTTGCTCGAGGCCTAACATCCCAGCCCCAGGTTGGCAACGCACCATTACCACCTTTGGTGTCTCTAGGCGGCGTGAATTTCTTACCATCAGGAAATCCGTTTGCTTGTTTACCTTCCAATATCTTTTTACAGGTTTTTTGTTTTTTGTCTTGGCCCCGAGTTACCATTAACTTCCCCCCAGATGATCCGGGTCCGATGAGAAGAATAGACCATCCAGCTAGGCAGCTCGTAACAGCCGAGTACTGGTTAAAATATACGTCATCACTAAAAAGACCACTGGTGATAGGGTGCTGTGCAGCAACTTGCTCGGGTAGGGAGCCACCGCCCTTGGTACTAGGTACCTATTCCTGCCGCCATAATGCCTTTGTCATGTTCCGGTACGGAGGGTACAGTAGCCGGTAGACTTGCACAATAGGCCTAACATCTCGGCCAAAAGACAGCGACGCACCTGTAACATCTATGGTGTATCCACGGTTATCTCTTACTAACAGGAGATCCATGTGCTTGGTTCGCTGATCTCTCAAAAAAAATGTTTGCCTGTAAAGTCAACAGTCAACGGTGAAAAAACGTCTTTTTCTCTCTCTCTCGTTCAGTGACTCATCGACCATCGTAACAGACGTGAGCGGGCGTTACACTTTTTCAAGAGTGACTCCGAGCCACAACCTAATTTAAGACGTTGTCACGTCAAAATGTTTAATATGTCTTATATTACCCACTTGTTTACCAGAACTCGGAATGACAAATATAAGCAAATCGTTCTTTGATTAATGTGATAGATAAACTCCTTAGTAACGTTCCTCTTATACAATTGTCTACTTTGTTGCAGTTGATAACTGCGAGTAACGACATACTTACGAATTTATCTCTCATATCACTAATGTTAGAATGTTTATTCAATATTAGAAAATTAGATGGTTTTTCTTACAACTCTATTTAGATTTTAGATATATGTAATGTACATTTATAAACTAGTTATTCCTTCCACCAAAACATCCAATGCTTGCCGTTGACGTGTCCGAAACACGTCAGGGGGTAAGGTAGCCGGTCATCTTACTTTTGCTCGAGGCCTAACATCCCGGCCTCAGGTTGGCAACGCACCATTACCTTCCTTGGTGTCTCTAGGCGGCGTGAATTTTTCACAATCAGGGAATCCGTCTGCTTGTTGCCTTCCAAAAATAACATAAAAAAAACAAAAGGTACTTACCATGAGACAGGACTGTCGCTTTTCAACACAACAAGACTCGGGCTTAAGTCTTAGGTCTCGGGGGCCTCATTAAGTTTACTCAGTCCTACCGCTTACCTTTTTCTGTATCCACATCAGTGTCTGTTATTGTCGTGTTCCGGATTTAAAGGCAGGGGATCTGGTAAACTTATTTAATTACAATACTTAAGATCCCAGCCTCAAGTTGACAATTACCATTGACATCGTTGGTCCCTATCATGAAGCTACAATTGGCAGTAATACTTCTAACAAAGACCTGTAGGGTTACTCTTGAAACTCGACTCAAGCAATATTGGAAATTGGAATCGAGTATGTCATTTTCGGTACGCTTAAATACAGTCCTGACGAATCATTCACATGTAGTTAAGAGTAAAAAAAAGTATCTTTACGCCCATATCCCCGAAGAGGTAGGCAGAGGTACAACCAGGGTACTCACGACTAGCCGAAGACCGACGTCCCACAAAGTGATAGGTGGCAAGCCTGTCGTCAACCGGGTCAACATATCCGATCCCGGGCAACGTCATTTTTATTAAAAAATTGGAAAAACTTCAATATTAGGTCGACTAAGTATCCAAAAGTAAAATTTGATTCTAGATAACCTAGGATTTTACATCATATACTGACTTGGTACCAAAGGAACCACATAGAAAGTACACTCTTTAAAAAAAAAGAATTTATAATCGGTTTACAAATTTTACAGTTTTAGGGTTTTTAGTTTTAGTTTCTTTACACACCTAAAAAAGGTAATGTTGATGGTTTGCCTACAGGCTTTATATCTCCTCGTGAACAACAAAGTGCTGGTGAGCCACAGCCTGACGATGGCTCAGGCGTACGACCAATTCCGCAGCGAAGACGGCTTCTTGCATATCACATACGCAGCCCAACAAGTTTTCGGATGAATTAGCCTGGTATGTAAAACTACTGTCATATATATATAATAAAGTGGTGTTAGTTACCTATACTATTTATAACTCAAGAACGGCTACACCGATTAGGCTGAAAATTGGTAGGGAGGTAACTTAAAACCGGGAGAAGGACATAGGATACTTTTTATCCTGTTCAATTGTGAGGAAACTGGGGAAAACAACATTTTAATTTTTCCCATACAAACTAAACGGGCGGAACGAAGTTCGCGGGAACAGCTAGTAATCGTATAAAAGTCGAAGATATCCAAGATTATCAAAAACTTAAAATAATTAAACTACCTACCTTTGACAGAACCTATTCGCACCTGTTACTTTTGTCTATAATGAAAGGACCTGGGACCTGACCATGAACGCTTATAGCACTACTATTTCCTTCTTGCTAAATGTCTGGTTTTATATGCAACTTTATGATGTACGTCATAAGGTTGTCTTTCTCCGATGAAAATTAGTATTATTGAAATGATACTGTTTTAAGAGCTTATGGTAACACCCTGATTATATTAGAAACTAGCTGTCACGGCTTACTTTACTCCACCCTTTCAGTTTGTATGGAAAAAATAAAGTATTGTTTTTCCCATTTTCTCTGCAACTTTATCGGATTTTCTCTTCATCTTTTTCTGACCATAACAATCACAACAAAAAAAGCGTTAATTAGCGTTAGCAAAACGACACGTTTCATAAATATAAGTCAGACAAGACAGACAGACATAAGTAAGTCAGATTAGAAAGAAAAAAATAAATAAATGCAATCTATTAAGTACCTAAAAATAAATGCACTCTTATAAACTCTACATTCTTATTTTACATTCTGTAGAACCCATCCTGTAGAACCCATCCTGTAATATAGAAAAGTTTTTACCAATACCTTTTGTGATAAAAACATTATATTTATTAATTATCAATTCAACTAAAGTATTGAAACAAACAACAGGAACAATATCAAACGGACGTCCTCAATGAAAGTACTCGTAAAGATAGTGATGTTACAGATATATACTATGTACCATCAGTTCCAAAAGTCCATTATTTTTACTCAGTGTATATGGAAAATTCTGCAACCACTTTTGTATCTAATAGTACATGAACTGTGGAACCTTCTCGCACGGCCGATAACTGTGGTCTCTGTTAATTTTGTTATCTAACACAAACATGAATACCAATTTGTTGTACACTTACCCATTTCGGATGGCGAAAAACAAAAATACTGATACGGTCTTGGTTTTTCTGTGTAATAAGAAAACATGATCTTTTAAAACAAATAAAATCATACCTCAATCATACATATAAATCAGTCCAGCAAATGGCAAGTCATAAGGCAATAAGAGGTCAACGTGACAGTACACGCTGGTCAGCTCAGAGATCAGATCGAAACGGAATGAATGAATAAAAAACATAAATAATACATAAAACATAACATAAAATACCAGTGATGACATGTGGAACTGAGACTTGGCCGTTAAATGTGGGCCTCTCAAATAAGCTCAAAGTCGGTCAGCGTGCTATGGAGAGAGCTATGCTCGGTGTTTCTCTGCGAGATATGATCCGTAATTCGATGATCGAACGAACGAATCGAACGAGAGTAACCGACATAGTTCAGAGAACCACATTGCTCGCAGAACCAACAACCTCTGAGTAAGAAAAGTTCTCGAGTGGCGGTAGTGTTGGACGACCTCTCACCGGTAGACCGGTAGACTGATGACCTGGTCAGTCGCTGGGAGTCGCTGGATACAAGCGGCTGGTGACCGTGACTTGTGGCGCTCTTTGGGGGAGGCCTATGTCCAGCAGTGGACATCCTCCGGCTGATTAAGATTTCTTAAAAGACAGCGGTCATTCATGATGATTAGTGACTACCTTACCCTATAACCATAGATTTTAGTTAGGTATGCCGGTACCTAAGGGATCTTAGCCCACGTGTATAAATTCATCGGCTATCCTTCGCTTCCAACACGGAATGCGGCATAAGCGAGCACTGAAATAGGAGAGGCAGTATTCCTGCCACTGAGAAACGAACCTAGGAAATCGTAGAAAAATTACTTGACAGTTCACACTTCAGTGACAGTTTCGAGAGAAAGAAAGCATTCCCGTTAGATCATTTATGAAAGAGAACAACTTATGCGCAATCATGTTAAGGAACGAGATAGCACTATTTATGTCTAATTTGTCTATGCTTGAGCGTACAATATATAATATTTAATTTACGATTAATTATTGTTAACGTAAATCGCAGTTCGGTTTGTAGATTCAAAATCGCGTAAACTTCACGCTAGAACTGCTGAAGTGACCCGTCCGTACTATATCACTTTAAACTACTGCCGCCACAAGGTCTGCTCTCAACATTGTCTTGTTTTACTTTCTTTCTTTAAGTTTTGGCCTTCACGTTAGTATTTTGCCATTCGTCAAGTAGAAATTTGCATCAAATTTTATATCAATTTTAATCAATTATAATTAGTCATTAGTCATAAGTCATGTAAGGCTCTTAATAATAATAATAAATCATCTTTATTTCACATAAACCTACAAGAGGCACTTGTGACGGGTCTATATAATAATAAATCTACCACCGGATCGGATCGGGGTAAAGCGACGGCCTCTATACACAAGCTCATGTAAGGAGATTTGGCGGCAACGAGGAAATACACGATACGCTAATTTCTTCATGATTATTTCATTTGTGCACTTTCACTGAACAAATTTATACAAAATGCCACCAAAATTGACTAATTTTACTCAATATCAACACGAAATTCAATAATTATGAAAAAACTTCGACCATCTTTTCACTCGATGGCGCCAAAACTCCTTGTTTTCCTCCTCTCCTCCTCCTTTAAAAGGCAGGATAGACAGATCCCTTACCATTTTAGGAGTCTTCAGGGACCATCTATTTTTATTATCATCAGAATACTACTTTGTTTCATTTCTTCCAACACTAAAAGAAAAGTTTGCATTTCAATAGTCCATATGAAAGGGTGATTGCCCTTGCGTTATCGTAGGTGCAGCATAGCAACCGGAATTAGTATTATCTAATAACAAAATTAGATTCTGTTACCATGTCCACACCAGCAGCGGTTATATGATATCAAATTATCTCGAACATACCGGACATCGCCATGTGCAAATAAAATGTTAAAATTAGTTTGTTTTTTTAGGACATTATTATCAGAGCTCATGGTTACGACCGTGGATGGAAATATACAAGGTCCTTATCTGTTTCAACTTTTTTTAACAATATAAAGGGCAATAAGGGTACAGTTGGTGTACCCTTATTGATTCAAGAATAACGTGGCTATCAAAATTGTGATTCTAGATTTTAATATCATCTATCACCAGAAAATATGTGAGGTGGATTACTTACTTGGGGCCTATAAAACGCATGTAAGGAATACTAAGGTTTAAGAGCTGTCATTTCGTAGTAGTCTTCTGTCAAAGTGACAGTGATTAGTGTTAGGCCCCATTGATGCGTTGAGTCACGTCGTCGCAACGACTAACTCGCCCTATAATGTTGACTTGAGTGCCGACCAAGCGTATGTGGCCAAAGGTTGTTATCTTCTCGAGCCCAAGTCCCCCGAGTAGAATAGACCCTCTGCCTTCCTGCTCCGTGACTAAGGCGCATAGTTTAATAGGTCGTTACTGATTTCCAATATGACCACTACTGGCAGAGTGCAGTGCGGTTACTTGTCTAGGTGGAAATCATCAAACTTACCTATTCCTGAAGCATGGTATGGTAACCAATAGACCTTTAACATCAATGGTAGTCACCATTATAAGCCACAGTTTTCTCTTACTATCAGGATCTTGCAGCTAAAACTAAAACATTTTAATACTGAATTAGATTTTTTACCACTGTTCTTAAAGTACTGATTTTATAGAATACCATAGACACTATGAGGTAAAATATCACTGCCTCATGAAATGCATAGAATAAGACTGACTACACACACAAATGTCATGATGCTGCAATGGGAAAGTTTACAACGATAAGAAAGTTTAAGCAAAAGCCGTTTATAGTGAAGAAGGAGCCTTACAAAAACAATAATGGGTCCGTAATATTCCACGGTGCACTCGTATTATTTATGTCACAATAATAACCTTATCAGAGGTCGCGAGCACAAACAATAGGCCGAAGGAGCGAGGACTTCTGTTCTTGATAAGGGCGATTTATTCCTTTGACGATATCACTCACCCCCAGTGGTTTATATGAATCATTTGATTTAGAAATGTAAGGAAGATTATAGAATATTTGGATAACACAATTAGGAAGAAATATAACGAATGGTTGAGAGATTATGCAGTTTAGAAAATATTATAATCAATTTAGGCTTTGCTTGTTCCTAGATTTTAACGATTGTTATAGCAGAATGATACCAGTTTTAAAGTGGACTATTGATCTGCGAAATAAATTTTAATATCTTAGCTATTGATTTCTGGCTTAGTTCCCTATATATATATATATATATTTATAATATATATTTATATTTTACATAGCCCCTGACGGAAAAATATTTTGACATGTCTGTCTGTGACATGATATCACTTAAACAAAATGACCGATTCAATTCAATCAAAATGGTTCTGATTTACATTGCGGATCGGTTTTGTCAAGGGTTTTTGATTTTTTTTAATTTAATTACAATATTCCTTACTTTTGTTTTGTTAAAACACAAAAACAATATCATAATCATTTTGATTATCAGTCAAGAATTAAATGAAAATATTTGTTCCGTAAAAATTGAAATATGTATAGACGTTAATCAGATTTTCTTTATTTACAGGTAAAGAGCCTCAGAACAATATGGATCTGTGTAAACTGCGCAGGCGTTTGCAATGACTTCTTCCACTAAGACTGATAGTATATTTTAAGATTTTATGTGATAACAATTAAGTAGGTTAAGTTTTAATATATAACATGAATTTTAGATTACCTTTAGGCCGGTCCTGTGTTATAACTTAAACCTGCTACACACGGGTATAGTAATTAACAGTGACAAAACAAAAATTGCCAGATTCATAGATATCGATGTTAAATATTTATTATCACAAATCTCAACTACGAATCAATAGATCTCAAAGATAAAAACTAAAGATCTGTCAAAATATATATAAATATTTGCAGAAATCAGCTATTGTATGCATATTGTTTCTTTAGATCTGCAAAAACTAAAAATATAAGTTTTTTTAGTCGTGTGTAGCAACTATTTTTTTAATCCCATTGGTATTTTTTGCGATTTCAAAGCCATTAAATGGTGTAAAGTTGGATCGTGTCTGTTTTTAAAACATGCGTTAATTTATTCCAGTTCAAACATTTAATTTTTAGCAAATAAACTTTAAATTTGAAGGGAGCAAATCCTACGTTCGTTTGCACTACATTTTTTTGTTTAAATTATCGTTTGCTGTAAAAAAATATAAATGAAAAAAAGGACTTGTTAACCGCATGACGCGTTGACGTTGACATCAATGTCAATAAGATGCAACGGCTGTTACTAGCAGACTCCGTCGTCACGCCAGTCATAATATGAATCCAGACATTCTGTACGATTAAAATATCATTTATGAACTATAAACTCTGACATATGAATTTTTAGCATAAACAGCCGCACTCAGAGAGGTTAATTAGTATATAATTTATTGTTAAGTCACAGTTTTATATAGGAAATCATTAAAAGATAATTAAAGTCTCTGAGTGCGGTCGTAAGGAAGCCTAATTAAAATAAGAACGTCAAAAGTGCGTTTCAAAAGCCGCTATTTAAATGCAAAATCATAGTGATATTTTCTTTTTTTAAATATTTAAATATGCATGAATTTAGGAAAGAAAAACGTCAGAATTTCTGGATATCGAGTTAGTCAAGTTTATTGAAGTTTGTTAACTATAGAAGTGTTGCTTGTTAACTAATTTGATTACACTGAATTTGCTCCGTCTCTTTCTTTTGCTTTGTTTGTAAGGCAGACATATAGTACGAATCAGATTTGGCACCAGTAACAAGTAAAATTTAATTGAATTTCTTATACAGTAAGAATGCTGAAACAAATCTCAAACAAAAATCTCCGTGTAAAACTGGCTTAAATATCTTGAGTATGTTGAATTTTTATTTATGAACTGAATAGCAACAATATCTTTATCTAATTCGCTCTCATTTTAATTATTTTGAATATGTGATTACTTCTTAATTAAAACTATTTGAATTTATAAATACAATATACTGATCTCTCAAATTATAACAGTAATGATAAGCTAAGTGTAAGAATAATTGTTAATGATTATTTTCGTAAGGGAATGAAAATGTTTATGATTGCAATTATTGAAATAAAATAATATTCTTATATGAGTGTTTTATTTTTATTGGCAAAAGATTATATCATATAGAACTAAAAGTTATACATCTATATGTTCATCACAAAAATGCGTATCTCTGTCGGGGATGAAATCTGAGCGGCCTTATTAGTATGTAAGCACGTATGTACGTTCGTTTGTTCGCCAATCATTTTTCTATTAGAACAAAGCCAATTACTTATGTTACTTTTGTACCAGTAACAATTGGCGAGCAAAAAAGCTTGGAACTCTATACGCTTGCTCAAAGCCGGATTTCTATAATCAACGAACTGTAATCCTTTAACATAACCATTGGTTGTCTATCTAAAAGTAACGAAGCGTTGTTCAGTCACATAAAATGCTTTTGAGATAACAATAGACAACGAACGACTGTAGTTACATTTTTTACTATTCGTACAAAAAAAATATCTTCGGTAAGCAAAAACGACTTGTTTCTTGAATATAGGAAACGGGCATAAATTAGTAAAACTTAAGCGAGCGTGGAAAGTTTCAAACTTTTACTATTTTACGACAAAATATCTTCATATCTTCATACGTCCCTCACGGAATAGTTAGATATATAGGAAGTACATATTATTATGTAAGTATAGTTAAATTCTATAAGATGTGTGCTCAACACACGTGTCTGTCCTTATCCTATTAATATTATAAATGCGAAAGTTTGTATGTATGGATGTATGGATGTTTGTTACTCTTTCACGCAAAAACTACAAAGCCGATTACAATGAAATTTGAATAACATATAGGCTACTTTTTATCCCGGAGTTCCCGCGGGATTGGGACTTACGCGGGTGAAACCGCGGGGCGCAGCTAGTATTACTAATAAGACTTCAGACATAAAAAAAACAGTATCGAAATAGGTCCGTTAGTTCAGGAGTTATTATAAAGACAGACACACACAGGCAACTCAAATACCCCACTTTTCTACAGGAATATGAAAGACTGAAATTCAGGTTTTTAATAAGACATTCAGTCACTGAATGTTTTATTAAAAACTTAAAATTTAGGTAAATATATGGAAAAATCGTATCAATGAATGCTTCTTAGCTGTGTTTGATCACTGACATAAATAGAACATTTTTCTAATTTAGACAAAAGTTTGGGATTGAGAAGATAATTTTTATCACTCAAATCACTGTTCACTCGATAGGTGCAATTCTAAGCAGCTTCCATGAGGCTGCAGTGAACGTCCTTTTTGCAGTCATATGCAAATTCACTTAAATAAAAAACAGTACGTATAGTCTACAAAGTCCATACAAGCTCCTCGTGAGTTTCATGTAGCTAGTCACTCGGTAGGTGATATATTCTGTGCAGCTGCTACGAGGGTGTCGTGGATATCCTTCGCGTATGCTATTTGCAGTCTTACTGTGTTTAAATACTGTGGGTAACTCAACGTCGTCTCCTGAAAAATGAAAATGTCTCTTTGTAATTACGTCACTAATTTATCACTAGTGATCGACCATTTGTCGACCAAAATAATTTTTAATTATAGGTTATCCTATTAATATTATAAATACGAAAGTTTGTACGTTTGTTTGTTACTTCTTCACGCAAAAAGTGTTAACTGATTTTCATGAAATTTGGCATAATATTTTTTATTGCGAAACAACGTTCCTGTGGGGCCAAGCGAGCGACGCCGTGGACAACAGCTAGTTCCATATAAATGATTAAAATACAATGTTCAAATATACTTTTTTATTGTTAATTATCTTTTTATAAAGAACGGCATCTTAATTTATCAAGACCAACTATTTTGTTTCCAAACATTATGAATATAGTTTATGTACCATCTGCGATCTTTTCACATGGGTAATGTTTTGTCTTCCGTCCGTCCATATTTTCGTAAAAAGGGCTCCAAAGCTTTTGCTTAATGTATTAATATTATAATTATACAATAAAATGTATCCTACGTAGATTTCGCGCTCTCTTGAGCTATGCATAGAGCCACTATCCACCTGCTAAAGTAAAAAGGACAGGGGAGCACTGTGGCCTATAGGCTCACCGTCCCTAACACCGTGACATCTGACTAGGCGGTAGAGTTTAGCAGCGACTCGCCCGGATTGGTACCACCGCCTTACCTATTCCTGCCGCCATAACGCATGACGTGTTCCGGTTCCGAGAGTAAGGTAGCCGGTAAACTTTGCCCGAGGCCTAACATCCCGACCTCAGGTTGGCAACGCACCATTACCACCTTTGGTGTCTCTAGGCGGCGTGAATTTCTAACCATCAGGAGATCCGTCTGCTTGTTTGCCTTCCAATATCATAAAAAAAATAAAAAAAAAGCAAATTCATCTGACTTTACATAAACTGTAGATATAAAGGCAGATGAAAGCTAGACAAACCCGATACACCTACAATGCGAATGTGTACCTACTCCGGGAGACCTAGATGGAAATTTCACAACCTAATCGCGCGTATTATCCGAAGGTGGTTTCGCTTGTCTCGGTTCCAGTTAGTTTGTATGGATAGATTAATAAATATGTGATAGCTACTAGCTAGACAGATCTGTAAGAATAGTGACACATGGCATTCGATATTCTCTACCTACGTACCCTTCAGGGACTTTTGAATATATATGTATACATGACGTTTATCATAATACACCCTTGAGAAACGTATTGCTTCCTTGTACTCTTGAAACTGCATCCGTAAACAGATTAACCTTGCAATCTCTTACCACTTACTCACTATCAACTCTTGGTGATTAGGGTATTTATAGTCACGTCTGGACGTAAGTATCAACCATGTATCACATGTATTTTTATATGTCCCTGTCATTGCGAGGTTATCAAATATGTGTGATAGTGTAACATGTTTTTCTGGATTATAAAAATTATAACATTTATAACAAGTATAATAGACGATGACCCGGTGAACTTCGGTTGACTAACAATGAATTTACTGATATATTTTAATACTAACTGACCAGACCAACATTGTACTGTCCTAACTATGGATATTGGAATCTTCTCCTGACAGTAACTAAAAAAAGAATAAAAGTGGAATATTATTCCATCCATTCTAACGTGTTGCGATAGGAAATAGGAATTCATTTTTATACACTCGAGAGCAAGTAATTAGGGTTGGTTAAAGAAACCGAAAGAAATATCTCTAAAATAAAAATTCGTTTCAATAGTCATTGTTAACAAAATAAACTGTGTTTAATTCAAAATTTATTACGTTTTCGATTGATAAATGCAACTCCTTCGCTTCTATCAAGTCCTGACACAAAACATACAAAAAGTAAAAATTTGTGTTTTTTTTAAAGGCAGAACAATGTATTCCATGCATCTGTTTTTAACTTTATAAATAATAATAATAATAAATCATCTTTATTTCACATAAACCTACAAGAGGCACTTGTGACGGGTCTATATAATAATAAATCTACCACCGGATCGGAACGCGGCCGCACACTGAGAAGATCCGGCAAGAAACTCAGCGGGCTTGTCTTTTTGTTCTTACTTTAAAATTGATTTACAATAATTTATGTAATGATACAATATATTTTATAAGAGATTGGCATGAGGAGCAACTAATCCCAAGCAGTCTTATCTGTTAAATATTCAGCAATGTTATAATAACCTTTTTGATTTAATTTACATTTAACAGATTTCTTAAATGTCATGTTAAAAATTGTCAATGTAACGTTATAACAGTATAAATAATATGAATAAGCCGTCTCTGAGTTTCAATCTCCATTAAATTACTCATCATTATGTCGCACTTAAAGAGTGCACCAGAATTCTTGCATTGCTAGAAGCAGGGCGAAGTCAGGTTGACCTCGATGGACAAAAGACAAGGAAAAAAATCGCTGTTTGCTGAAAACGATGCTCAAAAAACGGTTTTTAACGGGAACTTTACTAAGCAAAAGTTTCTACGCCTTGGAGGGAGCAACCCAAGTGCATGGACTGTCAGAAGACAAACCCGCAAAAGCTCCTAAATTAGAATATCAGCATCGTGTATCACATATGTACAGGACCACTCCGACTGGACTATTGAAGAGTAGTCAAGAGTAACACAGATGAATCAAGGTTCATGCTCTACAAACATGATGGAAGGGCAAAAGTCTACAAAAAGGCCCGGAGAGCTATTCAAGCAAAAATGCATCGAAAAGAGTACCACGTGGTGGCAGTTCTGTACATGTGTGGGCTGGCATTTCTTCACAAAATCGCACAGCTGATGCTCACAAAAAATGGAGCTTTGATTACCCAAAGATACGCGGAAGAGATACTTAATGAGCACATCGCTCCATTTATGGTCAATATGGAATAGATTGCAGTTTACATGCATGACAATGTCCGACCTCACACTGCGCAAATAGTGAGCGATTACTTTCAAGAAGTAAAGATAATCCCCATGGAGTGGCCTTCGCGTAGTCCTGATTTTGAGTAGGACAAGCCTGGGATGAGTTCGACTAAGGGATCCCTGTCCAATCACACTGCCAGAGACGAAGCTTGCTCCAGTCGAGGAGGGCGAGGACATTCCCCAACAGCGGACCCAAAACTTCAAGTGTAATCATAGAAAGTGTTTTAAGGTCACGAGTAGGTAAAAAAAAAGTATCTTCACGCCCATATCCCCGAAGAGGTAGAAGAGGTAGTCAGAGACACAACCAGGGCACCCACGACTAGCCGAAGATACTAAGTCCCATAATGTGATAGGTGGCAAGCCTATCGCCAACCGGGCACGTTTTCAATCCCGACCAACATTTTCTTTTTATTAGAAAATTTGAAAAATCCAATTTCCTTTTTGTTGGCCGACCCGGGATTCGAACCCGAGACCTCATGCAGTCAAGTCCAACACCCGGACCGCTCGAACACAGAGGCGATCACGAGTAGGTAATACAAAATGCTAAAAGTTTAAGAAAATTAAAAGCTTAGCAAAATTAATGGTACAATATTTTCGTTTTATGTCAAGTCGTATATATTTTATTTCCTTTTTTTATATAATAGAGCGCAAACTAATATGTAAGATTTATTTATTTCATTGACACGATTTCAAATTTTAATTCAAACTTTTGATAGGAATACTTAATTTTTCATTTTGGAGATATTAAAAAAAAATATTAAGGTGTTAGGAGACATTCAGGTTTCTTTAACTCACCCTAATTACTTGCTCCCGAGTTTATATAAAAATTTATAAAGTTAATATCCGATATTATGTGTATGGATGTAGGTAACGAGGAACCTAGATTGACAGCTCACAACCAAATCGCCAGGGATATAGGTAGGCAGAGGTACACCCAGAGTAACGTCGACTAGCCGAATGTACTTACTTCTGAGTCCCACAATGTTTGTGTCAACATCACTTTTTTATTAAAAAATTAAATCAACTCATTCTTGAGTCACTTGACCAGGAAAAGCGAATGCAGGACCTCATTTAGTCAAAGTCAACATCGGACCTCTAGCTAGACCACAGAGGCAGCCGAAAACCACTTTCACAAGATTTGCTTTGCCTATCTATGCTATAGTGCTTTTTCTTTTATAAAAAAAATGTCATACGGATCAGCGTACCTAGGCATACCTACTTGGTAGAAAACAACGATGTCTATGGCACTCGCAACACAAATAACCTATTGCCAAGGCGATGGGGGCATTTGAAAAGTTTTTTGACCCCCCTTAGAGATCCCCATGCAAATGATTGAAAGGGAAACTGACAATTTTAAGAACATACCTGCGTAGTGGGTCCAGAGTCCAACCGCGAAGGTATTACTGTGAGGGGAAGGTAATGTGAAGCTGATTGTGCTTGCTGTATACATGTGGTTGCAGTTCTCTGAAATTAATAGTTATATTTTAGAAAGCACCTAAAACATAAGTGATCGAATCACTTTTACTGAGTAATGACTAAATAAGCAAAGGCTGGTCAAGACCTGCTTGCTAAGTAAAAAAAGGTATTTTCACGCCCGTATCCCCGAAGCGGTAGGCAGTGGCACAACCAGGGTACTCACAGTTAGCCAAGGATATTCATCATTAATTCAACCGCATCATTATCCAATCCCGGGCAAGAGTGATTTATCAGAAAATTAAAAAAAAAAAAACAAATTTTAAGTTGTCCGACTCGAGAGTTGAACCCGGGAGCTCATGTCGACAACGCTAACAACAGGCCACAATACCACAGAGCCTTGATAGTGGTATGATGAATTTTATATGGTGCTAGCTGTTTACCGCGGCTTTGCTAGCTAATTTAAGTTAAACAGGATCTAGTTAATTGTCAAGGTCTAAACTATTTCTATGCTACAATTGAATAAAAACGGTTTAGCCGTTTTGACGTGAAAATGGAACATACATTAAAACATACACGCCTGCAATTCTAACATTAAAAGTTATATGAATTATATCTGCAAAATATAATATGTATCATCTGATATGCCACCCATTAAGTTAGGTTATATATATTATATTGATAACAAAAAGCTATTTCGAGCCCAGTTTTCCACTATTATGAATAATATTGTTTTGATATTAACTACAAAGTTATACAATGTTCCAATTCCTAAAGTCCAAAGCAATGGAATCTGGAATTATACAAAATATGTTATCTGTATTTAATTAAATGTAAAAATCTACCCTTTACGTAATGGTACGACGTCAAGAGTCATTAGATTAAAGATTACTTCGCCTTAAACGGGCGTATGCACAATGGTAAGATTTATTTTCAACACAGGTATGCAATATGTTACAAATGAAAATAGAAACTAGGGGTTTAGAAATTGAAGACAAAGGTTGATGTGACGTGATCAAATATGCTCTAAACTGTTCCAAAGTGTAAAAAAAACTTTGTAACTCTGCATTTCTTTGCCGACGTTAGCTATCTAATTTAAATCTTAATCTTAATCTGCCAAGTCTAACAAAAAACGGAGGGGACTATATTTGGAGTAAACTGATTTAAAATTGGAACTAACGCTATTTAAATTCAACTTAAGAATGTTTAAAATCAATTCCCAAGATCAAATACCTGAAGAATATCTAGACGTGTCCGTTTACCAAACTTCCTATTAAAACCTTTAGATTCAGTGTTTTAATTTATAAAAACCAACATTAGTTATACGAGTTTTTCTTAGATTTAAGTAAGTTTGCATAATAAGTTAATTCGATTTTGTAGATAAGATCATAATAGGAATAGGGCTACCTATAAGTAGATCTTCATCATTAAAAAAATATCTAGACAAGCGGCAGCGTGTCAAGCCAAGTTCAAGCAAAGAACTGGCTAGCCATCGCCGAGTGTAATATTACACGAACCACTTGGTGCCACTTTTGACCCTTCTATAACTGAAAACCTATATAACGTAAATACATAAGCCTACGTGTGTGTAATCATATCCATAAGGACACCAAGAATCTCAAATTTCATAAAGCTAGCTCAAACGGTTATAAAGATATGAAGGTCTAATAGTCGTAAATTTTAGTACCTACTGACTGAAATACCATAGTAGCTAACCCTAACCTACTTCCAGATGACCTAGAAGGATGAAATTTGGAATCCAGCTCGGCAATTATGTGTAAACGTAGGAAAAAAATCGAAAAATAAAAAAAGTTCAAAAATAGGAAGAGTCCCCATACAAAAAAAATTTAGCGTTAGAACCGTTACATAAAAAAGAAAACTACGCGGAAACACAAGAAAAAAAAAATTTAATTAAATGCCTGCCTAGTTTTCTTTACAAAAAGTAATGATATCCCACCAAAAACATAAATGTAAAAAAGGAGAGCCAAGTTCAATACAAAAATTACGCTTGGCTGTGAACTCCGCCGCAAAAAGAATGGAGATCTCAATGGGTGCCAAGTTCTATGCAAAATCCAAATACTTATTTATAGGAACAACATAACATTATGATCAAGTATGAAACTCTATTTCTTTGCTTTATTCAATAGCTGTAACAAATGGTATGGTATGGTATTTGGATATGGTATGGTATTTTAAATTGAACTTGGCTCTCCTTTTTTACTTAAGTTTTTGGTGGGATATATATAATACAAGTTTTAAACAACACATGCATTTTTCCATACTATACTTTATTTAACTCTTCATTACACTTAAGCCAACCGGTTTGAATTATGCAGTATCATCAGGGTTTTACAAATGATAAAAAAAGTTACTCAATAGCTAACAAACAAATGCTGACTTATGTATGTAATTTATTTATCTTATGTCGTTAAGATCTGATGATACTGTAAAAAGTGAAACCGGTAGGGTTAAGTTTTACATAAAGTGTACATATTGTGCGAAAATAAAAGTATTGCTTGAAAAGTGCGGATACAACAGAATTCCACCATGTGCCAAAAGTAGAGAGTATAAAAGTTCTATAAAATTATGGATATTTCATAATCATGACTAATTATATAATGTTTAAACAATACTGTAAACATACCTTTAGGTTTAGTGTTATAAGTGCACACTTGTTTATATGCTGATAGGGCTCACTCAAAACAATAACAATAATGTGTCCGATCAGTTGCCAGGTCAAGAGGTTAAGTGTATCTATTGCATTCATAGATTAGGATGCTTCATGGTTATGACACATGAGACTGGTAGGCGTTAAAGGATATATTAACCTACCTCAACATCCATATTCCTAGTTAAAGACGAAAAATTATTTTTTTGTATAGTATAGAAAGGCAAACAAACAGACGGACTTGGTGATGGTAAGAAATATGTATCGGTTATAGCCGACATAAAAGTTATTACCATTCAAGTTTGTTTGAAAAGTGTTCCTTGGCAAGATAAACATTGGAACTGATGTCATAATGAAAATATAGGAATAATGAATATGTAAAACTGTGGTACAGGAAGTAAATGAAATATTTAAAAACCCTTACAGTACTTTGACAATATTGTAGGGCGTCAGATAATATTTCATTAGCATACTGTACTAAATAATAATTATTGTAATAATTTAGTATAGTACTCATACTCATTATTATATTAGGTACATATTAAAAACAAAAACAGTTTATTAGCTTTTTGTTTGCTATATCTTACACAATTAGAATAAAATAAGAACTTTCCAGAGTTAGTCCTTTTAAGAATTGGTCTTTTTACGATTTGGTCCTTTTGAGAACTAGGCCATTTAAGAAATAGGTCTTTTTAGAACTAGGCATTTAGCAAATCAGTACTTTTATAAGCAGTTGGCCATTTTAAGAATTAGGCATTTACAGACTAAGCCAATTGGCTTACAGTTAAACTAATTAGTTTAACTGTAAGTTAAACTAATTAGTTTAACTGTAGGATCTCTTTGAAAAGAAATTTGTATTTGTATTTGCATTTTTTCTACAAATTTAGTTTTAAAATACAAAACTGTTATATAGGTTTGAACGCAGTAGTAGTCTGCAGTAGTTATTGTTAAATTTAATTATATTTTAACATTTGTTTAAGATTTATAATTTAAAAAAATTGAATATTATAATTTATGTTATTAGGAAAATAATGTTTTTTATAAATGTTAAAATATCTGCACACCACAATGTTGTAGAATATGTTACAATGTTTAAATACTTTTGTTACAACTTTTTAGCACACATATTTCAAATAAATATTTAAATAAAAATTTATAATAAATATTTTTCATTTAATTTTAAAATGCTTTGTGATGGTTGTAGTTTGTTATCTGAATAGTTCCTATGTTATATCTCTATTCTAAAGACAGCTCAATAGCCAATATTTTATACTTACAAGATGAAGCTCCATTTGATCACAAATTGAGAAAAATTCTTCTAAGTTCTTATCAAACCTTGGCACAGGATTATCAACACCTTTTCTGAAAAAGATAATTAATGTTATTATAAATACATAATAAATTGGGCACCTTTTTCTTAAGCAATAAGCAGAACTGATATGTTCATGTGTTATTGTTGATGTACTATTTTTCAGATGTTTTAAGCAAATTTTGAAACAAAGATTTAAAGAAAGAAAGTGAAAGATTTTAAGAAAAGAATGTGACTATTTGTTGTCAGTGGAGACCACTTAACACCAGAAGAACCACTTGCTCCCAGCCTCTGCTTTTAATAATAAGGCATATGATTAGTTGCTGTACAAACTGCATCAGATATATTATATATTTATTTATTTATCCAATATGTAAGGTACTACTGTGCCAAGTCACAATACAGTCTTCCATTTTTTTCATCAACTGAATTGAACATTGATATTTGTTATATGAAACTCTAGAAACGAAAAAGTAAGATTAATGGTAAGGATACATACTGAGTATTAGAATCCATATTAGCATTTTGATGAAGAATTTGTGCAGCTGATTTTAATGTCATCTGTAAAAAAAATAAACATTTTGGAATATTTTCCAATAATAGAGACACTTCATTGTACAAATATAATAAGTTAGCAACAAAAGGCTACAACAAAGGTACAATAGGCTAACTTCACACCTTTTTTATTGAGTTGGTCTGGATTTCCTGTGTACATTCTCCTTGAAACTCATAAGAGATTGACATAGGTTAAATTGGTCATCATCTCAAGACCAATGATGTTTGAGTACTATGCAGCAACTTCAACATGTAGGGATCCAACAACTTACCTATTCATGCAACCACCATGAAAGTATTTGGCACTTGTCATCAATACACTTATAACATCTATATGTTTGTCTATCACCATCAGATTAATTTGCAAATTGGCTGTCTGAGATAAGAATGCCATAATAAAATCACCTTCTTTACAAAATCTTAGTTTAAAAGCAGCTCAAAAAGTAACATTGATTTGTTGTTTATTTTTATGAAAGCAAAAGACAGCGATGCACACTTTACTGATGCTAAGAGACAACCATGGCCAATCAACACCATAAATGTAGATGTCATCGTAACAGAGAAGCTTAAAACTATGAGGTCCCATGTGTTGTTGTCAGATTTCTCGTTTTCTTTTGATAACAGAAGGTTTTTTTTTCATTTACCACTGTTGGTATTTCAAGCTGTATCAATTGCCTATGGCTTCTATATTGAAAGAATCATTCATATATTCATTTCCTAGTTTTATAGCTATCTATGTGGAAGTCAACACTTACAAAAATAAAACAATCAAATAAAACATTGGTGAAACACTTTAAATTTTTACTTACAGGCAGAGACTCTCGTAAGGAGCCCATTAGAGATTTAACCTTGGATATATTGTCCATTTTATCTTGCGGTGGTTGTTGTTGGCTGGCTGGCACTGGTTGCATTTGCTGAGGAGATTGCACAGGCATAAGAGAAACACCAACAGGCATTTGCATTCCCACATTTGGAGATGCCCCCACTTGGTTCATAGGTACGTGCATGTTCATTTGATTCATGCTGTTGTTTAAAATGTAATTTTAAGATCCAGAAGAATCAAAAGCATTTAAAATTAAAACAATGTTGTGAAACAATGTGACATGTAAATAAATGTTTTTTTTTTGTATAAGTTAATTTGGTCGGCTAATGCTGCTTTTAGACCACGCTGCCATGTCTTCGGCCCAAAGGTCTTAGCCAGCCCCAGAAAGGGGAACATTAACTAATATTTAAAAAACAACGTAGTTTTGGCGCCATCGTAAATGAAGATGGTCGTATTTTTTCATAATTATTGAATTTCGTGTTTTTATTGAGTGAAATTAGTTAATTTAGGTGGGAATTAGTTTAGTTTTGTTCAGTGAACGTGCACAAATGAAGTAATCATGAAGAAATTATTGTATCGTAAATTTTCTTGCTGCCGCCAAATCTCATAGACGAGCTTGTGTAACGAAACCACCGCTTTACTCAAGACCCAGATATGACTTTGTAAATAGTGACTAAGGACTGAAATAAAGAATTACTACGGAAGACATGGTTGCATTAATTGCCCACAAAGGGGCAAATTAATTAACAACAAATAAAAAACAACGGAGTTTTGGCAACATCGTGAATGAAGATGGTCATAATTTTTTCACAATTATTGAATTTAGTGTAAATTGTAAGTAAAATTAGTTAATTTAGGTGAGAATTAGTTTAATTTTGTTCAGTGAAAGTGCACATATGAAATAACCATGAAGAAATTAGTGTATCGTGAATTTCCTCGCTGCCATCAAATCTCCCAAAGTCAGCTTGTGTAAAGTGATCACTGTTTTACTCAAGACCCTGACATGACTTTGTAAATAATGACTAATGACTGTATAAGAAATAACTAATACTGAAGACGTGGCAGCATAGCCTAAAGGTCTCAACCGGCCCCAGAAAAGGGCAAATTAACTTTTAAAAAAAAACAAATTCAATTGTCAATTTGACATTTTA
>NJDD01003373.1:78095-91533 GCA_002245505.1 Calephelis nemesis | reverse complement strand
AGTATTTATATTCTTTGATCTGTTGTTTTCCCTTGTCGAAAACAGCCGCTGGGCGCGAATTTGCTTCAATTTAAAAATTTCTTAATTATTTTAGACAGTAGGGAATATTTTCGTGTTTGTTTTTAATTAATTAGTATCTTAAAGTTTTGTTTGAAAATTTTCGCTTGTTATGTTACAATGAAGTTTCAGTTTAATTGTATTTAATATTTGTACCAATCTAAATATATTTAATTTAGAAAACTAAATATTACGGCATTAATATGTAATATAATTCTTACACTCACTAGTAACAAAGTTCGCTAAAGGACCAAGGAATATAAATACTCTTTAACAAGAGTACAGGATTCATTGCATTGTTGAAATGGCAGAAAAATTTAAAATATATAATGCAACCGAGTTGTGGCAAGTAAGTGGATCATAGAATTTATTTTACAATTAATCTGTCTCTCCTTATCAATCTCCTCCTAATCGCCACTGTGGTAGAATGGTTCGGTGTTGGGATTTAGGTTCAAGGTTTGATTCCCTGGTCGAGCATATTAAAAATAGGTTATTTTTTCAATTTTCTATTGAAAACAAGTTGCGTGTGATTGGATCAGATTCCGTTTGGCGATATGTTTGCCTGATATCCAATTGTATGACGAAGCATCTTCGGCTAATCTTGGGTGCCGAAATTGTAATTTTATTTACTAAATATTCAATTGTGACTTAGTTTCTTAACATTTTAGAAAGAAACATCGTTACCTTCAATACCAACATTTAGTCAGACTCTGGATAAAGTTCTTGGCAATGACGGGATACAGCTGGGTTCTATCACAGAAATCTTAGGTCTTCCTGGCTCTGGTAAAACACAATTATGGTAATCTTTTATCAATTTATTTGTATTTATTAAAGTTAAAAAACATATCTAGATCTATAATGGTAATCAAATAATATAGGTGCAACCATTCATAAATAAATTATTTTTAAAGTTTAGGCCAAATAGACAAAGCAGGATCAGTGCCTTAAGATATGTAACCTTATATATTATTGCCAAAACCTGCTTTGCCTACTCTGATTTTGACAGGTATTATGTACAACTTGTACAAATCAACTGTCCACTCTGCTAGAATCCCTCCCACTTACTCTGCCCCATGCGGGAACCTGCATTTTCTGCAAGTGCTTAGCAATGGCATCTTTGCTAGTGTTATCAAACCAATCTTTTAGCAACATAAAATAAACAACTAACGAGAAAAGATGAATGATGTCACAGTGCAAGGAGCAGTGAATTTGTATGGGTTGTATATACATTTTTATTTAATTATATGTATCGCTCATCTCTTAAGATTAGGTCGCACATGTATCTTTATGCCTTTAGTCTAAAGTGAATGTATTTGGCTACATTGCATCATAGTCAAACTTATCATGTTATTATATGCAAGATAAAAGAAGTATATGGTGGTCCTTATTTTATGGTAGCAATATTTTTTTACATTTGGGCCCCTAAAAATTATCCTTATAATATTATATCCACTACATTTTAGTTTTTTAACATTAGTTTAGATTCATGATTAGATAAGTTGCAAAGTGTCATTCATCTATCAGTCTTGAATATGTGTCCAACATCAGCTAGATACAATTACTGAATTGCAGTAAAAAATATTGGCTTGAGAGAATTTACCAATATGTGTAGGAGTGCCTGTGCCATTGCTTGAAATGACAGGTATTCACCAATGCATGACATGAAGTTATGTATCAAGATGTTTGAGTGTTAGCTAGTAAGACCTTCATATGTATGAATAAAATATCCATACAATTCTTTTCAGCTTACAACTATGTGCATCTGTACAAATTCCCATACCTTTAGGAGGTTTAAGTTCTGAAGCTTTATTCATAGATACTAATACAAATTTTACGATGGAAAGATTTAAAGGTATGTCAAATTATCATATTTAAATTATAAATAGATTTGTTTGTATATATATTCCATATAACCAAGTTTGACACATTTTTACTTAAATACAAAAAAAGAATATATTTACATCTGTCTCCCGTAAGAGGTGGGCAGAGACACAGCCAGGGCATCCACATCCAGGTCTGGAAATAAAACTCAGGACTTCATATCAACTCCAACTCTTGACTGCTAGATCAAAGAAGCAACTTTTAATTTTAAATATCAAGCTAACTAAATTTTAATTAAGTTTTGTAACAACTTGCCCAGATTGGTATCTTTGCTGTACCAATTGTGGCAGATATGAATGTGAAAGTCTTAAAACACAGTTTAAATTGTTACTGCTTATCCCGTCTGAGGTGTAATACGATTTTAATAAATATCTTCAAATCCCCTTTCCTAAAGCACCATAGGCACAAGCAAAAATAAACTGGGCATCCCTGATTAGCAGATGATACATAATCTCACAATGTGATGGATGGCAAACTAAGCTTACATATTTGTTTTAATAAATAAACATTGGTTTATTATAAAAATGTAAAAATCCTTATTAATCCCGAACTTGGAATTAAATACCATCCCGGGTTTAATTCCAAGTTCGGGATGCAGTCAACGCCAATACCATCATCACCACACGATACACAACATCACTAGACCACAGAGTCAAATGAAGATGCCTGTCAGAAATATTTTAATCCAACCATGTTCATCCAATCCATTTGAATCCATGGACTATAAGTAGTAGTTCAGCAGAGGTAGATACTCTCACTCCCTTAAAATTGTGACACAAAAGTTAAAAATAAATTACTTAAGCATTTATTTATTACAGAAATACTTTCGGCAAGTTTGATGAGATGTCAGAAACTTTTGAATGCACCTAACAGTTTTTCTGAAGAAGATTCACTCAAAAAATTTCATTATGTGAATGCATTTGGCTTAGAGAAGTTCTGTTCTCTTCTTGCCTGTTTACCTTCTTTCATCAGAGGAAATAATAATGTAATGATTGTGATATCTACTTGTTACATTCTTTTTAAAATTAAAATTGATGGTGACTGTATTGAAAATGACTTTTATATTTTTTAATGTCATGTAAGGTAAAGTTTGATTTAAGCTTTGAGTTTGTAATAGCATTTAATATGTGAAGAGTATTTCCAATCAAAAAATTTGCTTGTTTGCCCTCCGATACCAAAAAAGCATAGAAAACAAACAGTATATGTCAGTATAACTACATAACTTACTGTTTTATCAAATTGCAAGTTAATTACGGCCTTGAAGCTAAACTGGTACCAAATATGCTACCTGTACTATTAGTCCAGGTACCAGACTTAGTACCAGTATTATTGAATACAGGTTTTATACTGGTACGACGTTTAAAAATACATCGTGCATTTTTTTGGTAGTAGATATATTTTAGTTAAATAGATACCGAAAAAATTAAATTGGCAACGTCGCACTGGTACCTATTTAACGTGTACCTTTATTAGGTACCTGCTGTATTTATTGGCAATAGTACACGTAATTGCTTACTACCGGTATCGGAACGGTACCGATATGGAGTATGGGTACCCATTTTGGAAGCGGTATCCAGTAATCGAAATTGAAATGGTTAGAGTTGCTAAGTACGGGTAAAGTGCGTGTACTTTAACTTTCATCAAAGTACCTATTAAATCATCATTGTGTATTATAACTAAATAGCCAATAGGCGACATTTGACTTTAAACATGTGATCACGTATCCTCGAAGAGGTGGGAAGAGTTAGAGCCGAAGATTAAGTGGCAAGACTATTCTCAACGGGGCCCTGTCCAATCTCAGTCAGTAATCGAAGACTCGTTTCTTAAATATAGGAATCGGGCGTAAATCTTCTTAAACTTTTTATATATTAGCCTAAAATAGATTACCCGTGTTATATAGGATGTATCCAATGTAGAATAGACCATTACTGCCAGGCAGCTCGTAAAAGGCGAGCATTGGGTAACCGTCACTAGCACCGTTACATCTGACTAGGTAGTAGTTTTTCAGCGACTCGCCCTTATTGGTACCACCGCCTTACTTATTCCTGCCATCATAACGCCACTGCTTGGCGTTGACTTGTTCCGGTTCGGAGGATAAGGTAGCCGGTAAACTTACTTTTGTTCTGGGTTTAACATCTTAGCCTCAGGTTGGCAATGGTGTCTCTAGGCGGCTTGAATTTCTTATCATCAGGGCCATCTTGGGGCCGTTTGCTAGTTTACCTTCCAATATCATAAAAAAATGGTTTGAGTAGGAAACTTTAATACCTTCCTGTGTCCTATTTTTTTTCTCCTTAAGCTATATTTCTGGCTAGTTGTCTTCGGTCGCATTCTTTTTGTACATACATACATACATATCTTCACGCCAAGACCCTTACGGGGTAGGCAGAGAGTATCGAGTGCCATACCTCACGATCCTGACAAACCTGTCTTGCTTCCTTCACATTCATTACTCTTTTCATACAAACACGCCGGTTTCGGAGACTCTTGACACCACCCTCGGATAATATCCAATTGATCTGATCGTGAAATGTCAGCCTTGGTCTCCCCGGGTACCTACATCCATCCACATACGCATTGTATATCTGCTTTGTCAATCTTTCATCTGTCATTCTTTCCACATGACCGAACCCTTGCCCATGCCCTTTCGAATTTTAACACCAACACTTTCTTTCAATCCCACTCTTTCTCAATTCTTTTTGTCTTTATTTAAATTTCGACAAATAGCTTACTTCGCTGTTCCATTTCGCAGAAGAAACTTGTATACTTGGCACCGTATGCACGTTTAGTGCTTTTAATAACTAGTGCTATATTATCTATTTCTAAATTATTTTTTTCAGATTAAACTTATTGTTATCGATTCAATAACATTTCCATTTAAAGAAGGAATAACTCTTAAACAGAGGACGGGTTTATTGTTTAGATTGATGGCTGACTTACATAAAGTAGCAGAAGAGAATCAAATAGCGGTATGTAGCAAATTTTTTTGACCAATCTCCAATATGAAAGCTATCTTCAATCTGATGGTTAACATGCAAACGGTGTTAGTGTTAATATTTTGTTTTATTACACATTACTGTTTTTTTTATGATATTGGAAGGCAAACAAGCAGACGGATTTCCTAGCGGTGAAAAATTTACGCCGCCTAGAGACACCAAAGGTGGTAATAGTGGGTACCAACCTTAGGTCAGGATGTTAGGCCTCGAGCAAAAGTAAGTTTACCAGCTACCTTATTCAGATATCACAGTGTTAGTGGAGGTAAGCCTACGCTCGCCCTTTACGAGCTACCTGAAAGGCAGGCAGATGGTATATTCTGCAAAATAGCCCGGACAAACACGATGAGGATAGAGTTCTATTTTTGGCGGGGCAGGCTTTTGCATGATTAACATAGACGTCTATATTTCGGGCTTCTGGTGTTTATTAAATTGTATTTAATACGGTATCTATTTAAATAGTTCTGTGTTGTTGGCTAACACTCATAACACAAGTATATAATTTGCTTTCTTTGTGGCTAAATGAATTTGTTCAAAGCGTATATTACATTATATCTGTGGTCCAGACATAATTTTTTACAGACTGTAGATATCTTTGATACAGACTAACTTTTTTTTAACAAACTCCAAATAGGTGAGCGTCGATTTGTTTCTCGCTACCTCTGCATTACCCGTGATAGTCACGGGACGTTTCTTCTGAATTGATAACGCCCGCTTATTTATTGGTGACGTCATTGCGCACCACTGTCGTGTTCCGGTTGGAGGGTAAGTACCTAAAAGCACATTTGCAGGTGGTATTGACGAACGAGATGAGCACTCGCGTGGGCCTGGGGTGTGGCGCGGTGGTGGGCGCGCTGGGGGACGGGTGGGCACACCGCGCCAACAAGCGGCTGCTCTTGACCGCACCTGACCATACGGATAATGTCAGATTTGCACTCTTACAAAAGAGCAATAATTCTCCCATGTCGACCGGCAAGTTTCAGGTGAGTATTTTATGTTGTACTTTTTAAACTATAGGGCATTTAAAAATATGAACTCATTTGATTTTAATTTAAAAGTAAGTAAGTATGAGGGATCCATAGCCTATTCCTGCTGCCATAGTTACAATAGTGTAGCTGGTGGACTAGCACAATTGGCCTAACACCGCGGCCACAAAATAGCGAGGGACCTACATCTATGTTGTCTATAGACCACAGGTATCTCTTACCATTAGGAAAGCTGTGTGTTTGCTCACTATCTTAATAATTAAAAATATATCTACACGCCAGTATCCTCGCAGATGTACAAGCACGCTTAGCCAAAGGTATCTATAATATCATAGGTCGCAAACCTTTGTTGAGTTGGCCGTCGCGGAAATCGAACTTGAAACGTCAGGTAGTCAACACCTGCAACGGACTATTTAGATCGCAGAGGCGAAAATTTTGATCTAATATTTTTTATCTCTAATTCAAATTATTGTATCTAACACATTAAGTATATTCGACTTTTAAAATCGAGAAGCTAAAACTCTAAATGAGACGTCCTTTTAAGGATTTGGTGTGTCGATGGGCAAGTTTTGAGATTTTTTTTGTAATACTTTCCAAAAACTTAGAACTAATGTTAATTAGCTACCCTACTCTTTAATATGGAACACGACAATAGCGAAAAATGATAAACTTCGTTACGAAATATGAATTAAAACGTTGTAATGTCTTTATGTAAAAAATTAATATCTACTTTAAAAAAATGAATAGACTTTGTTCTTACAAACTCATAAGTTAAAAATAATATTTTTATCTACTTTACATAAGTTCCCTTTAAAAATTTGAAGTCGGCTGAATTTTAAATATATTGCAATATTCATTATATACCTTCATTACATCCCCAGTAAAGAAAACACCATTCAAATCGGATCACTACTTTTCGAGATAATCGCGAATACATTAGAATCGAATACAGAACTTCTTTTTTATAGTCGGTTAAAAATAATAGTTTACAAACGAAAAAAACCCGAATGAGAAATATATTATTAATAAGCAATTTCTCAAAATATGAGTATAAAATTATAACTACTACGTATTTCCTCAAACTGAGAGTGTAGTTTTGGTGTGATGCCAAACAGTTTCTATTGAGTAAACGCTTGGAACTTCGCCAAGATATTGATTGGCCTAATAGTTCAAATATTTACGTTGTAGGTATACTCTTCATGATTTTCTGTGAACTTTCCTTACCTAATGCCGGTATATGACAAACACTAACCAGATGATGCAATAAAGTTTGATAGAAGAGGGCGATCAAACTCCACTTACTTACGTACGTTAAGTTTTTAGTAGTGGGTGTATTGTTGGTGCTTATAAAACAGTTTAATGGTGTGGGTTGTGTGGAGCTGGATGTAAATGGGAGTTTTAGCTTCCGGTAAGTCCAATTCATTCATAGCGCACTATTTTGCCTGTTTTGTTACGCCATAATACGTATACATTTTTTGGCGAAAAATTGCAAATTAAATAATTTTATTTAGATTCAGCAATAAAGTTTGTTATTTTTTTAATGGCTAATAAGTTTCTTACCGCGAGGTTTTTACAACTTCGCGAAATTTGTTATTAGTACGTTGAAAGTACGTTTGCTGGAATATCCGTCAGATTAGGTTGGTTTAGTCCTGGAATCGGAATATTCCTTTATCCCCGTGTTGGTCCAGGCCAGGCAGCTCGTAAAAGGCGAGCATAGGCTCCCCGTCACTAAAACCGTGACATCTGACTAGGTGGTAGAGTTCAGCAGCGACTCTCCCGGATTGGTACCACCGCCTTACCTACTCCTGCCGCCATAACGTCGTGACGTATTCCGGTTCGGAGGGTAAGGTAGCCGGTAAACTTACTTTTGCTCGAGGCCTAACATATGGCCTCAGTTTGGCAACGCACCATTACCACCTTTGGTGTTTCTAGGCGGCGTGAATTTCTTACCATCAGGAAATACGTCTGCTTGTTTACCATCCAATATCATTAAAAAAAATCCTGCCGCCATAAAGACAGCCTCGTGTTCCGTAGGGTAGGGTTTAGATTGTCTATATTCCACGATTATATCTTACCGAAACCGGAGTGTTTGTATGGAAAGGGTAATGAACGTGAAGAAAAGCCAGACAGGTTTGTCAGGATCATGAGGTCTGCACTCGATACTCTCAGCCTACCCCGTAAGGGACTTGGCGTGAAGATAAGTATGTATGTATGTGTGTATGTATGTATATCTTACCATCGGAAAGCCGTGTTTTTGTTCACTATCTTATTACTTAAAAAATGTAGCTTCATGCCCCTCAGAGGTATAAACACGCAACATAGCAAACCTTTTTAGAGTTGGTCATTGGCACTGGACTATATTCCTATACTTACTTGAATACATCGGCAAAGACTGTTTCCATTAGTACTATCGCGTTACTCATTTTCTGCTGTTGTAAAATAAGGATTTACTCCAGTTACTCGTCTAACTTAAAATACTCTAAAGAAAAATAACCTCGAATTGAGGGTAGAGCTGATAGATAGGAATCATCCAGACCAAAGCGAATTATCCGGACGACTAATTGAGCTAACAAACAAAGTGTATTCACGCCTTTATCCCCGAAGAATTGGAAGCACAACCAGGGCACCCACGAACCCAAGACACTAAGGTAGACACAAGACACAATGTGATAGGTGGCAAGCTTATCGCCAACCGGCCACATATCCAATCCCGGGCAACATACATAAGCTAACATAGATTTTAATAATTAATATAATATCAGATGTTCTCAAACTTTTTCTCTTACCACAATGAATTAGTTTATTCGCTGTTAGAAACCGGATAATAGTAAAACTAATTAAAAATAACCTGCTACACTGGGTGAAGAGGCTTAAGTTCATATCCCAACCAGGTAGAACATTTGTGTTAAGAGCAAGTTTTTTTTTCAGATTGTTTTTCCTTTTTTTCAGATAACTCACGAAGGCATACGGGATGTAGAATAAAACTCACACGAAACATACATAGTTTTATTATATATTTGTGAATATATAATCCATAGTAAACAAAACTACAGCACCAATAAATATATCATTTTCACAAAAATATCAAGCATTTTTATTACAAACATCTTAACAGTAAATATAAAGGCAGTTTCAGATCGGAACATAGTTCAATGCAATACCTATGGTAGTCTTATTCTTAAGAGACAAGAGTGAGTAACACCCGTTTGTAGTCGCCCTTCGTGTCATCCTGCAAAATATTATATACAACTATGTAATACGATATCACCGTAATAGGATATTTGACTGTGACAGTTTAGGATGTTTTCTTTACTAAGAATTTTATTATAGCGGAATGTGTTACGAATCAAAAGTATATGCCATTAATTGACGCAGCTAATTGTTATAAATTTGTTAATTGAAACGTTTAATCTAATAAAAATCGTCGTTTACTAATTTCAATTAAAAATAAATCGATTTTAAACTAGATTTAAATGGACATAAATTATAATTTTAAAATTTAGATACATTAAATAATAAGCAAATAAATATATAAAAAATCTAAAGTAGTCAAATAGCCTATCAATCTAACATGCAACGCATAATTTGGAAAAAAATGTTAGAATTATCAAAAAATTATTTTGCAGGATTTCAAGCGCAAAGAGTGACTAGCACTTTCTTGAAGTCACCGTCTAGATCTTCCTGTAAAGATAGCGAAAAAAACCACACTATTGAGTCCGTTTTTTAATAAGATGGTATTTTTGACAGTTTTCATGTCTATAAGTTTAATTATTTTATTTGAAGATATCAAAAAGTAGATAAGATGTGGGTATAAAAATATCCTAAAAAAGCTGTCAAATGTACACAAAAGCGCTATCCAATATATACATACAACTTTTTAATTTCCATACGAAAATGTACAAGCATAACCTTTCCAACCATCAATAAATATCATCTAGTCAAACAACGGATGTTATAAGACTCAAAAAATCAGAAACCGGCCCATAATTTCAAATATATCGTGCGTAATAGAGTGAGATTACAAAACTAAAGTTAAAACATCCATAAATGCGATATTAAGTATATTGTACCGTAGTAAAAAGGGTACAAGATGTTATTCACAGCATGGGTATAAAGTCGCCACTAGTTAAAAATCTGGTAGCTTAATAACACATTGTGGAGAGAAGTCTGCCGAGCGGACCTCCTAATTCCTCCTGAAAAATTGCAACAGCCATTTGTAAGTAGCCACACTACACAACAGGGCACCTTTACCATGCATTACAATAAGCTGTTAGCTTCTGTGCAAAGAAAGTTACATGACAATGAAAAACAAGCAAAATATACAGATCTTTCAACAAAATTTACATCTGATCCTTAATATATGACTCACTGAAAATATTGGAGATTCGATTTGGTCCCATTCATTTACTTTCTACTGGTTTTTAATGCAATCACTTACAAAGATGATGACCAAGACCAGTCTCTCAAAAACTTTGCGATATAAAATATATAGATGATCCCATCTTAAGAGAAATCTGATTAATTTCGACAAATCTCAAAACAAATTTTGAATAAGAATTTTGGCCATTTGGAGAAAATTTTTATAAATTTTGAGAAACCGTGGTCTTTTTAAAATTAAGTACTTAAGTATGTGAGAATTTTTAAAAAGTGATTAATTAAAAACAAATAGTAATTCTCAAAAGTAATCATTTTGGAAATAAGACCCATTAAAGTTGAGATATCTTCAGTGTTTCATATTTTATAACCTATCAATAACAAAACTTAAAATACGATATTCGATGGCATCCTGATCGATCCTCACAAATTACTCAACAAGGGTCAGTAAAGCCTTCTTGTAATCCCCGGAAGTGTCACCCTGCAATCAAAATGGTTTTTTTTCTAGACGTTTCCGTAAGAGATGAATAAATCCCAATTTTGTGAATAAGGATAAAAATCCCAAAAACACGTCAACTGATTCCAAGTAGGTAAAACCAAATAGTTTTAAAATAACATTTTTGTTAGAATAGTTAAACTCAGATTATTAACAAGAAAAAAAAAACAAAAACAAATTTTAAAAACATAAATTCGATTTAACGCCGATTTAAATTAAAACATAAAAATATGCAGATCTGTATACAATGTCATTATAAAATAGGTAACTATGTCAAAAGTAGATAAATAAAGAAGGAAAAGAAAAAAGATGATGGCGAATTTTTTTATATAAAAGCTGACTATACAAGATTTTATTATACACTTTATATCAGAAAATATGGGTCAGTTTCTTTTTTCATGTTGCATGCTATTAGTAAACTAAACAATACAAATACACATCAAAAATGTCTCGAAAGTAGATACAATATTAGCCAAGCTCGACATATAGGTATGCATAAGTTAGTTGCTAGTGACAAAAAGAATTAGTACAAAATAAAACATTCAATAAAGTTGTCCAATATTTTTACAAAAGTCAATATCAAGGTATGGCAGTATAGATATATTTAGTCAGTCTCTTTACGAAAAAATAAAATAAAAATCAAGTTACGGCGTTTGACTTTAGATAAAAGTATAGAATACTTACAGAAATCCAGTCTTCTAAGGGCTTTCCGTATTTATCTGAGAAAGCTTGTTTGATATCTCCGAGATCGATCTCAGAACGGCTAACAATAATTCTGATTAGGGTCTTGTCATTTGTACCCAAACCCTTCATTGAGTAGTACAAACGTTCTGCGAAGAAGCCCACCTTGCTCTTGACGCATTTAGCTAGATAGGAGAAAAAAAGGAGTTGTTTATTCAAAATAGAACAGGCTGCACGAACAAAATGGACTAATAAATAATTTATAAATTTAATTTTTTGGCTGTGTAGGTAAGAACTGTTAATTATTTTTGACTTAAAAAAGTGGATTTTTACTCAGACAATTATTGGTGCCAACCCGAGCCAAAAAAACCCTCCTTTAATTTTTTCGAATAATAGTATTTTCGAATAGTAATTGATTCGAATATAACACTAACATTAAACATTTTCCACAAAACCTTTATATTATGATATAGCAGAGAACTTCAAATAAAAAAATCTGCATCGAAATCTATCCATTTGTTCAAAAGTTATGATACTACATTCAGATGCTCTAACATAAATACGCCAAGTTTGTAGGCAATAGGCATTCTTTTTTTTCGTCGGGGGTTAAAAATGAGTTCGCGCCAAAAGGTGTTTTAATGTTCTATTCTATTGTATCGGATATCATAAACAAGAAATTCTTATATAAAAAGATTTGTAGGAAATTTTCTTACAAATTATAAAGCCGGGGAAACTGAAACACCTACTAGAAATACTACGATACTTAAATAGATATGGTTAAATAACATTTTTACTTAAGTAGGTAAATAAACTAGCGAAGCAAAATGATGTCGTAAATATCCATTACAGTTATGGTCATTTCGTTTGGGCCATTAACCGTTTATGTCCAGAGCTAGGTACATTGTAATGCTACTTGTTATTTGAGTGTCGCGGAATTCCCCCAATCCTCAAGACCTTGACATAAATGTTAACATGTTTGACCTTATTTCGGCGTTGACGCCATATTTTTCCGCTTGGTTTTATTTGATCTATAATTTTGAATTTTGAAATTTTGAAAATCTTAGCAGTAATTTAAGCAAAAAAAAAGCAATAAAAATGTCTACTCTTTTATTATTTAATGATTTAAAATGCCAAGAACATTGATAAGCAGCCTTAAGAGTTGCTAGTTTAGTGAAACATTAATTATTTTGCGAATATTCATTGTAGTTAATTAAAATATGTTTTGCTAATTCTGCGGATATGCAATGCCTAATTCGTAATAAACGACCTGCTTATACATTATATAATTATTATGGCATATACTTATATGATACCCGCAACTATGCTCACATACCTATGACAGGTATTCATAGCTATCCCATTTAGTTATCGGGATAAAAATTGTTTTTTAACATTCTCCAACCTTCGAACTATCTTTATATACATATCGGATTAAATCCTAATGATATTGAAAGTCAAGTACGAAATATTTATGTACTCTGATTGTATCTAACCTTTGATACATTTTAGCATTGACGTTAAACCTTAGTTGTAATTCAATTCGTGACTAAAAAACAGAGGACTCAACGCAAGGCCTTAGACAACTTCCTCTAGTCATCAACCTTGTTGTGTTGACTCATTTTACTCGGTTTAACCTTGTTTATGGGTATTAAGTTTGACATTAATTGGGTTTTAGTTGATCATTTACCAAAGTAAAAAAGACAGAAGAAATACAGAAGAGAGCTGGTAAAAGGTAATGTCAACCAATTACAAGGAATAATACGATTATTATAATTATTTATTATACTTAATATACTTTATTTTATTTCATATTTCTGGGTAGATAAATTATAGAATCGCTGAAATCAGTAAGGTACCTAGCGCAAGTTTTTTTTTATGTTATAGGAAGGCAAACAAGCAGGCGGATTTCCTGATGGTAAGAAATTCACGCCGCCTAGAGACACCAAAGATGTCAATGATGCGTTGCCAACCTG
>NJDD01003373.1:66291-78055 GCA_002245505.1 Calephelis nemesis | reverse complement strand
CTAGTAGATTGAAAAATCTTGGTCTGGGTTCTCTGTGAGAATAGTTCATTTGCCGTTCTGCCTAGCAGCTCGTAAGAGGCGAGCAAGGCGAAACGGGCTATTACTCATCACCAGCAAGACCACTGGTGGTAGAGTGCTGTGCGGTAACTTGCCCGGGTAGGGATCCATCGCCTTACCTATTCCTGACGCCGTAATGACAATGTCATGTTCCGGATCGAAGGGTAGGGTAACTGTTAGACTTGCACAATTAGCGTAATACCCCGGCCACAGGACAGCAACGCACCTACAACATCTGCGGTGTTTATAGGCTGCGGTTATCTCTTACCATCAGGGGAGCCGTGTGCTTGTTTGCTATATTTTCCCAAAAGAAAGAAATTATAGCTGAATCTAAACTTATTTAAGATATAAAATGCATAATTTAAAATATTTTGTTATTTGAGATAATTAAGGTTAAAGATCATCGATCGCTCTTGAGTCACATATGGAACAGGTTTACGGAGCGATCAAAATATTCGAAGGTTATTAAAGTATGTAATGTCGGAATTCGGTTGGAATTCGGTTTTGTTTCTTCCCGCAGCTTTGGCAGCGTGAAAGTGGGTTCCTTCTCTACCTTAGTACTACCGTCCTGTAGGTATATTATTATACTCTTTGGTACTACCTATCTACTTATTAGTATCAGTGACAACTTACTAGTACTTAATAGTATAATAGACCAACAGTTACTACAGTTTTTGTGTAACTCAATATTTAAATACAGTACAGTACTTTCTGTGACAATAGCTTTTTTCTGTGACAAGTAACTAATTGTTAAATAATAAACGATTTTTAAAAATTCATCTGATCTGACCCTAATTATTACTAATCTCTGAAAGTCAATTTGATAATTTTTAACAATGCATTTCACTCTAAGATAAAAAAACCTCTTTTGTTAAATAAACATCTTTTAACTAGGTGTATGTTTTTTAAAACATTACAATATAAATGAACGTGATTTAAAACATGCTGTTCGCTGTAATTGTTTATGTGAGCTTAAGGCTACTAAGTTGTGTGGTTGATTGATGTCACATGTCCACAAAATACAGCCAGTGATATACAAGACAAATTATAACTTATTCAAAGTAACGCAAAAAATGTAACAATAAAAATGACAAATACTATGTGAGTCGTCTTTGCTTAGATGAACGCCTATCATTTGTCCAAATAATTTTTGCGCAGTAAACTTATTACAAAAAACCGACTTCAGTTTAATAAGTGACAACGTACAAAATAATATGTATCTTCTATTTTCTAGAATTCCAAGTATAAAAGCAACTTGAAGGCATGCGTAATAAGGCTGTCGTTTTGTAATGACTATTAGTATTATTAAAATAATATTGTTGTAAAAGTTCAAACATTTATAGAACCCTCCTTCCCCAGATCCAGACTAAGTGGCAATGGGACCACCTTGGCACGTAGTGATAACATATCTTTGGTGAAATTAAATCTAACTCCAAAGTAAGCAAGTTATATGCTTGTGTTATGGGTGTTAGTCAACACTCAACGATTCTAATACATAGAAATACTTAAATAGATACCAGGATAAATTTAATAAAAACCCAGACCCGGAAATGCAGTCATCTAAACGTTCATCACACAAATGCCTGCCCCCGTCGGGAATCGACCCAAATCTCGCGGTTGTTCGATGCATTTAGGCGTGTACGCTAGCCACTCGACTAGAGGCGGTCAAAGAATTTTTAGTCAGTTCAGTAGGGTTACCGTCCGTCATTTCTGTGGGGCTAGGGTTACTCTCGAATATCGATTTCAAGGGTACTAAAATGACATATCCGACTCCAATTCCCAACATTGCATTAATTGAGATTCGAGAGTAGGTAACCCTACAGAAATGACGTAAAAATCGACGTCTGTTAAAATACGGCAAATTAAGGACTTAAAAATAGGTTAATAGGTTCGTAATGAATTTAAAGATTTTCTTTTCATGTCACGAGACAACGAACTTATCATTAACCGACTTTAAAAAGGAGGAGGTTATATATTCAACTTCTACATTTATGAATCAATTAAAAAATATTTTTCCATTTGAAAGGGCGTAGGTACTTCCGATGTTGTCCTATTACCATTAAGTCTGGGTCTGAAGATGGTATTTCAGGGAAATCGGAGAAAATACTCAATTTGTTTGTACTTAGATGACTTAATAGTGAAACCACACTCGTTTTTTTAGTTTTACTGTGCTTATATTATTAAATACCTACTGTCCTCACTAAATGAACAATAAAGACTTATAGATTCGTTTATGAGTTTGTTATTTTTTAAAATGGTGCTGCAACGAATAAGGATCTAGCGCTTAATGCTTTACAATTCGATTTTTTACGAACATCCTACCACTTATCTAGTAGACACCTTACGATATATTATGTAAAAATCCTTATTGACATCAGAACTTCATTTACTAATCACAGACGCGTAGTACTAATATTTAAATAATACGTTTCGGCTTTACACTTTTTACTCTTTTTACACTTCATACTTTTATTTTAAATTGGCTGACCTAATCTAAATTTAAGCGAAATGATTAGTTATGTAATAACAGCTCTATATATAGATATCTTTAAAATACATTCGGATTTCCGAAGCTTGACGAATACAGCCGAAGCGCATAATTTAAATAGTACCTATCTACTACTATACCCTTTTATACAATTTTGCACACTTCGCGAAGATCATCTAGTGATTAACGGCCAATTTCAATAACCTTTCTAATCTTCCCAATCCCACATTTAAAGTTGTCCGGATGGAAATTGAACCCAGGACCTCATGTAATCAACGCCAACACCAGACCACAGAAGCGATAACCATAACAATATTCTCCTTGGACAGGTTTTTGAAATTGACCAGTTGAGCATTGAATAATAAATATTTATATTTACCAATAGCAAGCATTCCCTTCTCGACGCTTCCAGAAAATTCCTTCTTGATGGAATCTTCAATATCTTTACCGGTTAACGCCTCGTATTCGGCGAAGATCTGAAACACATCATCGCTTATGTAACACGTCGGTAAATAATTGGGCAACGTATGAATAATTCATAGCGTCTGCGGTATTCACTTTTATGGGTATGACTCATTAGCTCATAGTTTATGGCACATTGTGTTAAATTTTAAGGTAAATTTGCATGAACAGTCTACTCCTTTGCTTGTTTTAATTACGCCTTTTCAGTCTCAATTTCTTGACTAATCACAGTTACGAATCTGTCTACCTAAACTATTGTTCGTAGATAGGTTGGTAGGTAGGTATAGGTAGCTCTGACTATGTGGCGAGTAATACATGTAAGACCGATGTACTATTGCGAATTGAATTTATTTCTATTTAACGTTCCATCAAACCATAATAATCTGTTATCTTCTGGAACTATCGATCGTTTATAAATACTCTGCATTTAAAACTTAATCTATAAGGAAGTTACCCCATATAACAACCCACTATGGTGTACTGCTGCTTTGTAAGCGCGGGTTATAAGGGAAATTACAACAACAGGAGCAAGTATTTAAAGATATGAGCGATACTCAGTAGGTGGGTACTTTTTTTGTGTTCATAGTTAACATTTAACATCTTATATAGGTAAGATTACTACTTAAATGGCCTACACTAAGCAATGTTAGGCTCTCCTCAAGGTTCTAAGCTCTTCTATAACTTTATATATTTATATGTAAGCGTGGGTTATAAGGGAAATTACAACAAGGGGAGCAAGTCCGGGCTTCATTGCAGAATAAACCATCTGCCTTCCTGCCAGGCAGCTCGTAAAAGGCGAGCATAGGTTTACCGTCACTAACACTGTGACATATGACTAGGTGGTAGAGTTTCGCAGCGACTCGCCCGGATTGGTACCACCGCCTTACCTATTCCTGCCGCCATAACGTCGTGACGTGTTCCGGTTCGGAGGGTAAGGTAGCCGGTAAACTTGCTTTTGCTCAAGGCCTAACATCCCGGTCTCAATTTGGCAACGCACCATTACCACCTTTGGTGTCTCTAGGCGGCGGAATTTCTTTACCATCAGGAAATCCGTCTGCTTGTTTGCCTTCCAATATAAAAAAAAGGATTTAAAGATATAAGCGGTACTCAGTAGGGACTTCTAAATAGCAAGTTTATCTTTTAAGAGATGGATTTACCCTACTCAGAAAGGATTGATTGCTTAAAGTAAAGTTTTTAAAAAAAAAATTCTTTTTCAGGGTTTTTAGATGTAGGTAAATTTAAAAAAAATACCTTAAATAAAACCTATCCTAAAATTAAGTAGGTATTAGGGTTGCCTGGAAGAGATCTTTGATTTGGCGATAAGGCCGCCTTTGTGTATCTTATAGTTTAAATTTTATGTGGTGTATTTGTAATTTCTCGGCATTCGGTGGACAATAAAGAGTTATTGTATTTTATTAAAATAGTAGCATCTGTAAATAAATAAATAAATAAATATCCCTGGACAACTAACACAAATAAACACAAATTGAATCTAATCCCAAAGTAAGCGAATTATATAATAATAATAATAATAATAATAATGCTTTATTTACGAAATGTGGTTACTTAGATAGAAGTTAATATTTCCTGTACAGGCACACATTTCGCCATTAATATAGCATGTAAATATTTGTTATATAAAAAGAACACTGACTTATACTAAATTAAGAGAGACTTATATGCTTGTGCTACGGGTGTTAGTCAACAATACCAATACATATAAATACCTAAATAGATACCAAAATAATTTTAATAATACCCAGACCCGGAAATACAGACATCTAAACGTTCATCACACAAATGTCTGTCCCCGTCAGGAATCGAACCCGAGCCTCGCGGTAAGTCGGTAAGTCGATATAGTTAGGCGAAGAGAACCCTACTTTATCTATATTAAGCCGTAATAAGTATATTAAGCGCAGAATTAATTTACCTAAAAGCCCATCGTGCCCGTTATTCGCAACCATAACCCAGGGGAAAACCCTCATAAATGTTATTTAGGCATTGGTAGGTAAACAGACACTTTCCGTTGTTAAAAATAACCGCATATGATACTTAACTGTTACCACACCCATTTTGTTTAGCGTAAATCTCTTATCAAATCCATGGAATTTCCCCATTTCAAGTCGACTTTTAAATAGCAACTATTCCCAATTTTCTAATAAAAAAATGTTGCTCTGGATTGGATATGTGTTCGGTTGGCGATAGGAGGACTTTGTGGGGCTTATGCCCGATTTCACCAAGAGCCGCTATACTTTAGTTAGGGGACCTTTTAACGTTACTTACCGGACTGTTTCAATATAAAACCGTCCCCTAAAACACGTTAAAAGGTCCCCTAAATATAGGGGCTCTTGGTGAAAACGGGCATTAGTGTCTTTGGTTAGTCGTGTGTGCCTTTGTTGTGCCTCTGCCTACCCTTTCAGGATATGAGCGTGAAGATACTTTTTTTTCTATAGAACCCTACTGTATCTATGTTAAGCCGTAATAAGTATATTAAGCGCAAAGTTAATTTACCTAAAAGCCCATCGTGCCCGTTGGCCGCAACCATAACCCAGTGGAAAACTCTCATAAATGTTATAAGCATTGTTAGGTAAACAGACGCTTTCCGTTGCTATAAATAACCGCATTCGGTTAATTAAATATTATCGCACCCATTTTGTTTTGCGTAAACTGTTATCAAATCCAAATTATTTTAAAATTGTGGTTTGACTAATGAGGTAAGTTTCGCGTCCGCGGTAACTAGGTAATATCGTGATATCTCAGACTCAATATCTTTTTTTTTTAATAGCTAATTTGTTACTAACCGCGAGGTTTTTACAACTTCACTGGGCTATAAACTCAATATCGAAGTAACACACAGCAAGGGATTAGAATAATAAGACATCAACTGTCTTTTAATAAACGCGGCGTAAATAACTCCAAGGTTTAACCATGGATTGTAGTCCTTATTACAATGTGATACAGACTATAATATTAACTTAATTTTACACCAATCTTAGTCCATGTTTATTAACAAGACGGCTTATGTGGAATTGAAAATACATATTTTGAAGGATTATTGTTTGTTGACAATATGACTAAACAATAACATTTTTGTATAGATGGTAAGTTAAACTAAGTAAGTTTACCGGCTACTTAACTCTCCAAACCGGAACAAGACAGACCCTCTACCTCATGGCTCTACAAGCCAACAAAGAACTATGACGGCTGGAATTGGTGGAGTTGGCATACCAAACTGGGTGACTAGCTTCGAAACTCTACCATCCTATTAGTCACGGTAGTGACAGTAAGTCTAGACTCGCAATTTGCGAGCTGCCTGTCACAGAAAGGCAGAAGGTCTATATTGCGAAGCGCGGACCAACACGGGGCTAATATTTTTCTTTAAATGTTTACATTCCTGTTCCTATTATTTACTCAAAACATTATCTGCAAATTATTTTTTTAAACGGAATGGTTTGTAACCTAAAACATTGTTGACGCCTCGTTGGTGGAGTGGCTAGCGTACACGCCTAACTACACCGATCAAGCGCGAGGTTCGGGTTCGATTCCCGACGGGGGCAGGCATTTGTGTGATGAACATTTAGATGTCTGCATTTCCGGGTCTGGGGGTGTTTATTAAATTTATTCTGGTATCTATTTAAGTATTCCTATGTATTAGAATCGTTGACTAACACCCATAACACAAGCATATAATTGACTTACTTTGGAATTAGATTCATTTTTGTATATAAAGTCAGCTCTGTATTTTTTGATTGACTATGTCTATGCAATATATCATACCTGTCTTAGCTGTTGGTAAGAACGGGTGATCAGGATAGAATTGAAGACGGACTCATCAGTACCCCACTGTCCTTCACCAGCTGAGGCTAGGGCTTCAGCGTCAGCCTTGGCGGCGCCCTCGTCCACTCCCTGGTTTTCGTCACGGTTGGCCATACAGAGGGACACGCAAAGACGTTTGAAGTGTCCGGATGTGTCTCCTTTCAAGTCTGATTCCAAGCTCTTGCCATATACTAAAACAAAAACAAAGTCATTATAAATTAAGCCTGGGGATGGATATTAAAGTATCATCACGCCAATATCACGAAGGGGTAGGCAGAGGCACATCCTGGGCATCGACGATTTGCCGAAGACACTAAGTCCCAAAATGTGATAGGTGGCACATATCCAGTCCCGAGCAACATTTCTTTTATTAGAATTTTGGAAATACCACATTTTCTTTTTGTTGCTCGACCCGGGATTTGAACCCAGGACCTCATGAAGTCAAGTCCAAGACTTGGACCGCTAGACCACAGAGGTGATATTAATAGATGGATATTGTTGTAAAAAAACCGAAAAATTCTGGCCTCTGATCTGGAGCTTATTTTTTTTTAATTTTATGACATAGGAACAATAAAGAAGCTGTATACACTAGCCAGCCGTCTTATTAATAAACGCGTGGCCAGTAAGTAAAGTCCAAGTAGTTAAAGTACTCCAAGGTTCATCCTGGTATTGTAGTCTTTATTACAATATGATATTGACTATAATGTCAATGAAGTTTTACTCCTACGTTAGTCCGTCTTTATTAATAAGACGGTAAAAGAAGTACTTAATTCAAGGCTAAGACGTTAAGCCTCGGCTTTATGGCAGACTAAAGTCTGAAAGCGACTCTAATTTGCGTGTAACTTTAAATTTACATTTAAGCTGTATTTAAGGAACAGTAAGTAAAAGTCAAAACAATAAGTGTCCCCGAAACCGGCGTGTTTGTATGAAAAGGGTATAATGAATGTGAAGGAAGCCAGATAGGTTTGTCAGGATCATGAGGTCTGGCACTCGATACTCTCTGCCTACCCCGTAAGGCGCAAGGGATTTGGCGTGAAGATATGTATGTATGTAATAATTGTCACTTATTAAAATCTAATCTTGAAATGAAACATTTACAATTACCCCGACAAAGCCTATAATATAGTGATAGTTTGCAATATCGCTAAGAACTATCTTGATTACGTCGCGTCAGCCTTAAAAAAATACGCACCGAAATTGTCACACAGATAAGCACGTCAAAGTTACCTACTCCTCTTTTTCTGTCGATGGTTAAAATAACGTCATAACAAGATTTATTTTAGAAGATTTTTTCGGTCAGGGCCTAAATCAATTTCTTCTTTGGGCAATTAAAAATGGCTATTGAAAAATAATTTTAATTTACTTTACGATGGCGCTCCATAGGTGGTCTTATGAGTAGTGCCTATAATGATGCATTTGGCAAGACGATTTTAAAAAAACCAAATGTTCTTATAGATCTAGTTAATGCGGAATCGCAGTCGATAGAAACCACACTTACCATTCGGTTTTCATGAAAGACTTACTATAGTATAAGGGACAAGGGCGTGAGGATATTTTTAGATGCAAGGAAGGCAAACGATTGTTCATTCAACAAACCACGGAGTGACGTAAGTTTCTCATTGAATATTAATTAAAGGAATCGCGCATTCCTCACTTGTGACTAACTGATGGCCGTTCAATTTAAAAATGGCGGTAGTTTTTGTTACACAAATTGAATCTTATCCCTTATTTTATAAATTACTAGCTGTCTCGGCGAACTTTGTTTCATCCGTTTATATGGGAATATGGGAAATAACAAAGTATTATTTTCCCTGATACTTTTCCTTTTTTTCGCACCATAAGAACTAAAACAAATTTTCTGATAGTAACAAAAACAATAAAAAAAAGAATTAGCCAAATCGATCCAGTCGTTCGTAAGTTATGCACTTACCAACACATTTAGCGATTAATTTTTATTTTATATTATTGATGTGCTTGTATTGTAGTGGTTAGCAAAGACAATAAATGTGTTATTTTAATATATAGAAAACCTAGTTAAATGCTCATAGAATTAATAAGCGATAAAGAAAGACCGTAGACAGACTTTTTATTATTCAAACAAAAAACTACCATTCGTAAGCAAACCGACTCGTGCCTTGATTACAGGAACCGAGCTTATGTTACGTAGGCGCAGTGTTGCCAGGTCAGATTTGTAAATTTACAGTGTTTTGGATATAAGAATACAGTAGTTTGGTATAAAAATACAGTAAATCAGAAAGTAAAATACAGTGCTTTTACAGTAGGTAACTAAAAATACAGTAAATATTAGTCAATATCCGTTTCACTCAGATATGGCTCGTTTTGATCATAATTTTTACAGTGAAAGCTGCAATCATTCGGTACAAAATTTACAAAACTGGTGTCATTGCGGCTTCAAAAAGACGTTCTGCTGATGAACTATGATCTCTGCTGTTACTTCTTTTATCTGTGTTATTGCTTTTTTGTGATCTAGCGGTCCGACAATGGATTTTGCTGCTTTAGGTCCTGGGTTCGATCCCCCAGTCGGACAACAGGAAAAATTAAAACTGTATTTTCAAATTGCAAATTTGCCCGGGATTTAATATGTGGCCGGTTGGCGATCTTGCCACCTATGACCTTGTGAGACTTCGTGTCTTCGGCTAGTCGTGGGTGTCCTGGTTGTGCCTTTGCCTATTTCTAAGGGGATATGGGCGTAAAGATACTCACTCACTCTCACTCAAATTGCGGTAACTGAAATTATTTGGCTACTTACAAATTCAACGTAAAATCACGTTGCAATATTCGGATATCCGTAAAGTTCAAAAACTGCTTTACAGACTACAGTCCACAAAATATATACAAAAATCATACATTTACGTTTGGTTGAATTATCTATCGTCTTTTGCCACAGAGACACCATTCAAAAAAAGTAGACTGTTTTGGAGGTTTTCCCGATTATTATGTATGGGAGTTAGAGCATAATTGCGTTTTGCATTACGTAGACTCTTGATAGATGTATCGTTTTTAAACATTAACTTAATACAGTAATTTCTAGACACTGTATTTTTGTGATGTAATATACAGTAAAACGGAAAAAACAGCTAAATTACAGCGAATCTACTGTAACTACAGTATACCTGGCATCACTGCGTAGGCGTCTCATCCAAATGATGACTAATGTGACGGTATTGGACATTCTATTCGATGGCTGGTTATCAACCAACAGACGACTGGGCGTACATAGTTTATACTTATATCTACCTACTTTATATAAGTACATGTACAGTTGTGATTGCCAGGTTGGTAGCAACAAAATATCAGACAGGATTATGACGTATTTCTAAAACGTATTGGTTGATGTTGCCCGTTGCTGTACCATCTTCGGTCCGTCTATTTTGAAGTTATCATGCTACAGATGTCAAACTTATAACCCCTCTTTTTCCGTCTGAGATTAGGAGGCGGACAAGAGATCCATCTTATTAAAAACTAGAGAATGTAGCATCGTTTGTTTTGTATAAAACGAACGAGAAAATTTTGGGAAACGGGAAATAATCGAAATAAAATATTTGCAAATCAATCGTAGGAGTTAAATGTATGTACAATATGCTTCAACTATCTTCATGTAAATTTTCATCAAAATCGGTTTAAGCCGTGATAGTTTGGTAACTAGATTTCCGCAACTAGGTATATTAGGTACTCATTTGAATTGAAATACGAATCATTAAGTCAACAAAGTACGAATAATACCTAATTAGGTAAATAATTATTTATACGCAATTATTAGAATTTAGATTCACCATTGTACAATTGGAAATAACTATTTGCTTATTTATAGTATGAAATAAAATCAATGAAAAGTGTATTCGTCCAATATTTACCCAATACGAAACATAGACGATATAATATGTATATGAATTTGGAGTGAGAGAATGTTTCTGTGTGCAAATCAATGTTACCATTTATCTCCAAAAAAACTGGTCCGATTTTAATTCTGTTTGCTATGAGTTTTGGTATGATTGATGTTACGACAACAATTCACCAGGGGGCGCCATTAAATATTTGTTTGTGCAAACAAATGTTACAATTTACCTCCAAAACAACCTTTCCTATTTTTTTATATGTGCGACTCTGTGAAAGATATTGCATGAAAGCTTTGTACGTTAACTGTCTATAGCTAAAGAGGAGTTTTTAATACAATTTGTAACCCAGGCAGGTGCCCTATCATGAAAGCTTGAATCAGTATTATTTCCATGTTGCTAGGGTATGTGTGCCCATTCGCGTCCACGCACCAATTCGCGTCCATTTCGCGGACACCGTTTAAAAAACCCTTAAAAATAAGTGCACTAACAAACTAGGGAAATTAAAAGTCGTTTCTGCCTATAATACAATATATTAGTAGCACATTTACCAAGACAAAAGAATTGTTTACATAATTTTTCCTGTTTAAAAAAAATAATGAATCTTAGCTATACAAAAAAGTTGTGTAAATAGCTATAATTTTAGTAAAAAAATAGTGAACCGGCGCGCGTTTCATACGTAATTTTTCAATGTTTTATTTTTAATTAAAGATTTTATTAGTTTCTAGAACTTGCAAATGAATAAAAGAATAAAAATAATGATGATTTTGATTGATTATTGTATTTTTAAGGTGAAAATGAGGTGGACGAGAACTGGTATACTAATTTTACGAATTAGTCAATTTGCGTCCAGGGTGGACGCGAACTCATCTTACTATTTCTAACTTGATCCTTTATTTTAATATAAAGAAATATGTTATGAGGATGGGGTTTTATTTTGTTTTCACCACTATTATTATGCTTGTTAAAATAGCCAATTTGCGTCCACATAATTGTGGTAATAGAAAAAGATATAGATGTCGAAATTTACCTGGACGCAAACTGAATGGATGGATTATACCATATACCAGTTTGCGTCCACTTGTTT
>NJDD01003373.1:28516-63284 GCA_002245505.1 Calephelis nemesis | reverse complement strand
ATTTTAGTTAAAATAAAGTAGCATAGATGGCGAAAGTATTTTTATTTTAAATAAGATGGGAGAAATATCAAATAGACGCAATTACCTCAGGTGACCTTAATTAAATGTTTCACATATATTCATTCCTTTTTTTTGGATTTTGTAATATTTTGTATTATGATATAAGTAAAATGTACTTAATTAAAATTAATTGTCTTATTTCATTCTATTCTTTTTACCTAGTAGTATATGAAAAATATTTTTATTTTTTTTATTCATTATTCTCCATTAGTACCTAGTTGCCTCCAGGGCGTAGGCCTCTCCTATTTCTTTCCACTGTTTCCTGTCTCTAGCCTTTGACATCCAATCTGGTCCAGCTCTTTCTGTAAATATATCTGCCCATCTTTTTCTAGGTCTTCCTCTATTTCTAGTAAATTCTCTTGGTATCCACTCTGTTACTCTTTTTGCCCATCGATTGTTTTCCATTCTACACACGTGTCCGGCCCATTTCCATTTTTGTAATCTTATAGTTTCCGTGACACTTTTTAAACCTGTCTTTTTCCTTATTGTTGTGTTTCTTACTTTACCTCGTACATTTATACCCAACATACTGCGTTCCATTTTTCTTTGGCATATGGCTAGTTTCTTTTCATCCTCTACCTTTAGAGACCAGTTTTGACAGCCGTATATTAAATACGGTAGTATAGCTACTTCGTACAATTTTTTCTTGATTTTTAAATTTATTTCTTTATTTTTCATGATTTCCTTTAAGCTCCAATATTTTTTCCTGGCTATTGATATTCTTCTCTCAACTTCTTTCCCCGTCCATTTTTCGAAGGAAATACACCGACCTAAATATATATATTGATCTACATATTCTATTTTATTTTGATTAATAAATATATTGCTCCTTTCACCATTTGTTAATATTTTTATTTGTAATGCTTTAAGTTTCAGACCAACTTTTTCACTTTCTTTGGCCAAATCTTGTATCATGTTTTCAAGCTCTGTTGGGGTTTCAGAAAAAAGGACGATATCATCTGCGAATCTTAAGTGGCTCAGATATTCTTCGTCAACCTTAACACCTTTCTTATCAAAATTTATATTTCTGAAAATGGACTCTAGCACCGCAGAAAATATTTTCGGTGACAGCGAATCTCCTTGGCGGATACCTTTTCGAATAGGAAAGTTTTGTTCGTCCTTTTCTAATCTCATTTTTTCCTGAAGTTTAGAGTACAGTTCTGTTAGTATCTCAACAAATTCTTTTTCTACATTTTGCTCTAACAAAGCTTTCCATATTGCGCAGTGATCCAGAGAGTCAATTGCCTTCGCGTAGTCAATAAAACATAGATATATAGTTTTTCTATATTCGATTGACTTTTCCACCATTTGAGTTACAACATGTATGTGTTCGATTGACGAATATTTTTTACGAAAGCTCGCCTGCTCTCTCGCTTGTTGATTCAGTATATTCGATACTCTATTTAATATTAACTTAAAGAATATTTTGTAAATATTTGACATCAGGCCAATATGCCGGTAATTACGTGACTTATTTTTTGTTATATTTTTGTGTAAGAGTATGATAGTGAACAGCATCCACTGAGCCGGAACATTTTTCTTTTGTAATCTTGTGTCAAAAAGTGCTAGAACTGGTCTTTGTAGAGGCTCTAGATGCATTTTTAAAATTTCGTTGGATATGTTGTCTCCACCAAGTGTCTTATCAGCTTTTTGAACTATAAATGTTTTATTAAATTCGCTTGCTAGTATAGTCGACAAAATAGAGTCGTGTTTATAACGCATTTCATTTATGTTGCTTTCCTCTTTCTCTACATTTTTCATAGTTAATTTTTTACAGTAATTTATAGTTTTATTGATAGTTTCTGGTGTTTTACTCATGGTATTTCCTGAAATATTTGTAGAGGTTTCTTCCCATTTTTTTTTGTCATTTAACTGTTTGTTTGATTTTTCAACTGCGTCTGATTTCTCTATAAAGTTTGGTAACGCAGTTACTCGATAGAGTTTCCTTTCTTTTTTAATACGCCTGTTTATTTTCTTAATAGGTCGGATAATGTATTTTGGCGTTTCTTTGGTCCTAGTTTCTTTGTAAAATAGTTTGCGTTGTCCTAAGAGATTTTTTATATCTTCTGGTAATCTATATCTCTCTTTTTCAGTTTTCGGGATTTGTTTAAAGAACTCCTTTATTTCTGATTCTAGGGCATTAAATTGAGTTTGGATTTCGCATATTTTGTTCAAACATTTTTTAAACCTGTTTTCCCAGTTCTGCACTTGATCTTCAGATAGTGTAAGTAGAGATCGGTTCCTTTTCCAACTATATTCTTTTTTAATAACTCTTTTCAGTTTTTTTAATATTGCTATTTTACATCGTATAATGCGGTAATCTGTTTAAAAAATCCATTATTTATAATACTCGTAGTTCTTGTTATTTATGATTGCAGTCATTTAATCAATGGTAGTTTTAATGACCATTGATATTGAGTCATAGATGTGTCTTTTTTATGTTACTGGAAGGCAAACAAGGAGACGGATTTCCTGATGGTAAAAAATTCACGCCGCTTAGAGACATCAAAGGTGGTAAAGTAAAAGTAAGTTTACCGGCTACCTTACCGTCCAAACCGGAACACGTTATGATGTTATGGCGGAATGAATAGGTAAGGCGGTGGTACTAATCCGGGTAAGTCGCTGCAAAACGCTACCACCTAGTCAGATGTCACAGTGTTAGTGATTGTAAGCTTATGCTCGCCTTTTACGAGATGCCTGGCAGGATGGCAGATTGTCTATTCTGCAAAGGAGCCCGGACCAACACGGGGATCATTTCAATTAAATTTTAAACACTGTGTCTGTCTCAAGAAATACAAGTTAAATTTCAAACTATATGGCTATAGCAGTAATACGAGTAAAACGTTGTATAAAAGCGAAGGATTTCGTAAGAAGTCATTGTTTCGAGAAATTTATTTTCACTGTAAAGTAGGAACTAGAGAGAATAAAAAAGATACCGTCTACGTAAAGATACATGTACCGGCGAACTTCGTTCCACATGCTCTTTTTGTATGGGTAAACTTAAAATTTTTGTTTTTCCTAGTTACCTTAGTTTTTTTCTTACTTTTAAACCTTCACTGGACTTTCACAAACAATTCCAAACCAAAATTAGCTAAATCGGTCTAGCTGTTTGATTTTTATAAATATTCTAGCTGTTTCCGCAAACTTCGTTCCGACCGATCAGTTTGTATGAGAAAAATTAAAATGTTGTTTTTTCCAGTTTTCTCACAATCGAACAGGATGAAAAGTATCCTATGTCCTTCTCCCGGTTCTAAGCTACCTCTCTACCAATTTTCAGTCCAATCGGCTCTGCCGTTCTTGTGATATAAATAGTGTAACTAACACCACTTTCTATTTTATCTTTCACTAGCTTCCGCCCGCTTCTTCAATAGAATATAGCCTATAGCCTTCTTCGATAAATGGGCTATCTAGCACTGAAATAATTTTTCAAATCGAACCAGTAGTTCCTGAGATTAGCGCGTTCAAACAAACAAACTCTTATTTATAATATTAGAGTATGGATACAGTCAATGTATTTAGACTGTAAAGCATGTGTGCGGGTTGATAACAACATATCGCCTTGGTTTGATGTTAATATTGGCGTCAAGCAGGGTTGTGTGTTGTCAGCACGCTTGTTTATCTTGTATTTGGACAAATGTCTGCAAAGGTTAAGATCATTGAATGTGGGAATGCGTATGGGTGACCAAGTTGTGAACTGCCTGCTTTATGCAGATGATGCTGTACTTTTGGGCTCTACACCATCTGAGCTGCAAACACTGGTCACAGTTATGAAAGAAGATTGTAAAGAAAGGGGCTTACATTTGAATGCGACGAAAACCAAAATAATGGTATTTGAAAGAGATGTAGCCAGAACGGATGTAAGAGTTTTGGTTGATGATGTAGTGCTGGAACAAGTGAATGAAATTGTATATCTTGGTTGTGCTTTTAGCAGGGATGGAAGGTACACCGCGGATGTAGAGAAGAGAGTGAGTGCAGGGAATAGTGTGAATGGAGCGTTGGGTAAGCTATTCCAAAGCGAGGTTTTGAGTCAAAAAGCTAGACTCGCTTTGCATAATTCTGTGCTTATCCCAACGTTATTGTATGCAAGCGAGAGTTGGGTATGTCAGAAAGATCATGAAAGTAGGATAAATGCGGTCGAAATGAGAGCACTACGGAAAATCTGTGGTGTAACGCTCGCTGACCGCATTCGTAACAGTGAGATACGAGAAAGAGTGGGATCGAAAGAAAGTGTTGGTGTTAAAATGCGAAAGGGCATGCTCCGCTGGTTCGGGCATGTGGAAAGAATGACAGATGAAAGATTGACAAAGCAGATATACAATGCGAATGTGGATGGATGTAGGTACCCGGGGAGACCAAGGCTGACATTTCACGATCAAATCAATCGGATATTATCCGAGGGTGGTGTCAAGAGTCTCCGAAACCGGCGTGTTTGTATGAAAAGGGTAATGAATGTGAAGGAAGCAAGACAGGTTTGTCAGGATCGTGAGGTCTGGCACTCGATACTCTCTGCCTACCCCGTAAGGGACTTGGCGTGAAGATATGTATGTATGTATGTAGAGTATGGATAATATAAGGTATTTAATAGGTGTTCCGTTGAAAGTTTGCACTGTACTTACATTGTTCATAAAACGCAGAGATGGTTCGTACACCATAATTGGAGAGGGTGCACAGGATTTCAATGATGGCTTCTTCATCAGTGCCGATTCCGGCGACAGCGTCGTGGAGCTCTTTGGCGTAGTAATGTGGCAAGGGGGTCATGAGCGCGATGATGACATTCTCAAGGTTTCCACTCAACTCACTCTTCAGCTCACTGATCAAGTCCTGTTGAAAAAAATTTGTCTTCAATTTTTTAAAATATTTGAAGGAAAAGACTTTCTAATAGTAAATCATACGTTGCCTAGGAAAAGCACTTGTCCGACTATGGAATGTTGTCGTAGCATAAAAAGTTGAAAATGGCTTTTGGTGGAAGAAATAGGTCCCGTGGTACTGTCGTTTATAGGTTTTTCTGTCGATCGAGAAAAGCTATGATACCAATTTCGTTTTAGTAGTAGTCAGTTTTGACACTAAATTACCAACGTTAATTGGCTACAAAGAAATAGGTCCTGTGGTACTGTCGTTTATAGGTTTATCTTTCGATCGAGAAAAGTTATGGTACCAATTCTGTTTTAGTAGAAGAACGTTATCCCTGTGTTGGTCCGGGCTCCTTTGCAGAATAGACCATCTGCCTACCAGCTAGGCAGCTCGTAAAAGGCGAGCATAAGCTTACCGTCACTAACACCGTGACATCTGACTAGGTGTTATAGTTTCGCAGCGACTCACCCGATTTAGTACCATCGCCTTACCTATTCCTGCCGCCCTAACGGCATGAAATATTCCGGTTTGGAGTGTGAGGTAGCCGGTAACTTTGTTCGAGGCCTAACACCGCAGTCTCAGGTTGGCAACGCACCAATACCACCTTTGGTGGCGGCGGGAATTTCTTACCATCAGGAAATCCGTCTGCTTGTTTGCCTTTCAATATCATAAAAAAAATATTTTCTGTATTATTTGTTCAAATTTCAATGACATGAACGTCATTGAAAATGTATCAACTATTGAGTCATGTGTTAATTTTACTGCAATAATCGATAGTATTCACACGTCATAGCCAAGGTTTGATTCATAATGAAACAACAGGCCCAAAGAACCTTCCATTTTAGCATTGTGTGCTTCAAATCAATATGTTATATCTGCTTTGTTTTTTGTCTAGGCTAAGATATATTCCACTTGTTCATTTCCTTTCTAGGATTTTTAAATTTTTAGCTATGTCTCAATTTTCTCAGAAATAAAAAAACGACGGGTTGCTCTCCGGGAGTGCCGACAGAAGTGAAAACTTGAATATTAACGTTGTACATTTTTGATATTTTGGAATCGTTAGGGAATAATTTTGCACGAATTGCTTTAATTATCAGTATCTCAATATTCATTTATCGCGCTATCGTACACAAACATGGCAACACGATCATTCGCGCAAGCGCCCTGCGCCGTCTAAACGAAACAGCAGGCGCAGGCCTACATTTTTTCCGCGCCGTAGAAAGAGAGGGGGATACTTCCTCTCCTACGTCGCGCCAACTGTTTACTCTCCATCCGTCTTACGAATTTTCGATAACGTCACGTGTCCTGACGCAAGTTTAGAAGTTTTTACCCATTCTAAAAAAGTGCGCAACGTTGCTAAGCAAGTTTTTACTTCAAAAATCAAATTTTGCTCAATTAGAAAAGAAATATAATAATAGAAACAAAGAAATAATAGAATAGAGTTTTGATTTCCGCTAGAATGTTACTCTCTTTCTCTATTGTGTCCATATTTTATGCAACCTTACAGTTATTATTTTAATTTTATGTACACATAATTTGTAGGAATCTATACACGTAATAGATCTCGTCCAAGGAAACCGGCAGAAACAGGTGCTGTAGAAACTATTAAATCAATGAGGCAATAAAAAGCTTGCATGTTATTAACACTTGTACTGGATTCCTTCGAACCGTTATAGCTTTGAGAAATAAAAGCAACCGTCTAATTAATCTATACATGATAAAAAATAAATCTGTAGATGGGTCAATTCTGTACATTGAAAATATTGAAAAAAATCTGTATATGAAAAGTATTGAAAAAATAAATAACAGGGGGGTGTTACAGGATCGATACCAAACCCAAATATGTGATTAAATTTTTTTTTGTCTGTCTGTATGTTCAGGCATCACGTGAAAAGTAAACTTCGATTTCGATGAAACTTGGTGTAAATTATACCTTATTATCCTGGGCATAAAATGGGATACTTTTTATCCTGGAAAAATACGTAGAAAAAAATATCTTAATTTTTCAGTTTTAGACCGACATCCGCGCAAACGGAGTCGCGGGGGAAAGCTAGTTTAATAATAATGTTTTATCGATATAAACGTGTTTTTTTTTGTAATTAACATGTTTATTTCATAAGCAATGTGATTTATGATTTATTTAAAATTTAAGTAAATATCATTTATAGTTATTTTAAACGACATTAACCTACAAAATGTTAATTTTTGTGATAAAATCCTTAAGACGTAGTCCTTTTTAAAAAATCCTTAAGTATATTGCTTTTCTCTATATTGCTTTTTTCTTTAAGTAATATAGTTCATCTCCGTCTTATTAAAAAACAAAAACTAAAGTAAGAGTAAAAATTAAAATTAAGTTGACGTACAGTCTGTATCAAATTTCAATAGAGTATTATACCAGGTTGATCCTTGGAGTAATTTACTCCGTGTTTATTAATAAAACGGAAAGAGGTTTAAAATTGTCTGTACCTAATAAGTACCTAATCTATACTTCTACGTTCAATACTACTTTCAACAAGAAGAAATAATGCTTTATTCTCTAATCCGAGTTGTTTATCCCATTTAAAGACTTTTTTCACTTCACTTTTAGTGGTCTGGCAGTCCGGCGCGGCGTTGGACTTAGCTGCATGAGATAAGATGGGCTCGATCAGACGATACATAAGACATACATACATACATCACACTATTTGAAAACATTGTAGGTAAAGTAAGTACATATCCGCTAATAGCCTTTCATAATATCACTTTGCAAATATGCTGTAAGCGTCAGATTGTAAAATGTTAACAAGATAAGATATACCTAACGAGAGGTGAACTATCTCTTCAGTCTTCTAGATAAGGATTTTTCATATAAGATTAGGTATATTGCACCTTTGCAATAGTTTAAGAGCAGTAAAACTGCAATAATCGACTCAAATGCCACGTGGTCCGTAATTTTTACTTCGGAAAATGGCTAGTAATAATGAAATAGAAAATAATAATATAATATATATTTTTTTTATGTTATAGGAAGGCAAACAAGCAGACGGATTTCCTGATGGTAAGAAATTCACGCCGCCTAGAGACACCAAAGGTGGTAATGGTGCGTTGCCAACCTGAGGTCAAACCGGACGAGTCGCTGCGAAACTCTACCACCTAGTCAGATGTCACGGTGTTAGTGATAATAAGCCTATGCTCGCCTTTTACGAGCTGCCTGGCAAGAAAGGCAGATGGTCTATTCTGCTAAGGAGCCCGGACCATCACGGGGAATTCCAAAATTAGTCAAATAAATGGCAGTATTTTGACTAGGCACTTTATTTCAATTTATAAACACTAACTATAGTCTAAGATCCGAAGTAAGGTCGACCTACACCGAGCTGATAATAGGATCCAACCGATTATATAGCAAATTTAGCATATGAGGAAATGTCTTAAAAATGGGTTGCTTAAAAAATCCTGGACCGAAAATTTTTAATTATTTAAAAAAAATCGTAACATTTCCAAAATTTATATCCTTTCATTATCATAAAAAAGGCAATAAATTGGATGCAGTGTATGAATGCAATTTATTGATTTTGATAGTTTACTGAGAGAGTAACAGAGCTCGATATTCCGGTATCAGCAACCAATTCCCCACCCAGTGGTAATGAGGTAAATTAGTCAGCAAATAGCTGAATCTAGGTTACGAGTAAGCAACATTTAAACATTCTTAACATTTAATGTATGTGTTTTTTATGTTGTAATTGAAACGAGCAGACAGAAATGCCGACCGAAGATGTTGATTGTGCGTTGCCTAATCGTTTATCTTTCTGCATCTACAATCTACATACATATTTAATAATAAAATGAACATCCAGGTGGCTCTAATGATGGAGACTACCGTCGCTTATTTCCTATATAAATTTTATAAGGCCTCGCTACTAGAGCAGAAGGGTTACGAGTCTCAATTTCTTGTAAAAGGGAATCGGGTATGTAATTTTAGCTCCTCTTGAACACAGTACTAGTAGTTTATTGATATTTAGTTATAAAAAATCAACTAATCCAATAATAATATGTTTGTTTATTATTAACTAGCTGTTGCCTGCGGCTTCGCTCGCATTTTAACAGGAACCCATTATGCGATTGAGATTAAAAGTCGATATGTTAATCCAGGTCACATTCTATCTGTGTTCCATATTTCAGACAAATCCGTTTAGCCATTCGAGCGTGAAAGAGTAACAAACATCTATCCATGCATACTCACAAGCTTTCGCATTTATTATACATATATCTATAATATTATTAGGCAGGTAATAATACTAGTAATGAGTTTAAAAGTCTCTATAATGATATATCCGATTCCAATTTCCAATTTTGCATGAATTCGAGTTGCAAGTATATCTAACCTTACAGATCTATAGTTATGTGTGCACGGCTTACCTAACCTCTATTACGAAACACGACCATGGCAAGCACTGAAGCTATCACAGAAGAAATAAGTAAAATCACAATTTCAATCTGATTGTTGAAAATATGATTATTTATAATAAATGTATGTATTTATAAAAACAATATTTTCTAACCAACTTTAAACTGGATCTAGTTGTCCTGTCAACATACAATACAAGGTTTAACCTTGGCCTTTATCATTTTGTCCGCAGACGATAATATTACATTGTATGACAAATAAAGAACTGGATGATAATAGATCATAATTGAACATCTGTACTGACCCCTGCCCCCTGACTTTTCGGCTGCTAGTCTGTTTTTAATGAAAACAAAACAACTTTGATCAGTGAGTTTTTATTAATATTTTTAAGTTTATTTAAATGAGAAGAAGTGAATATATTTAAATATAAGGTAGGTATTTGCTATATTTTTAAAGCTACCATTTTGTAAAATGATATTTGTTTGTATCTAATAGATACGTATGTACGTGATTCTTTCTTTCTTTAGGTTTTGGCCTTCACGTTAGTATTTTGCCATTCGTCAAGTAGAAATTTGCATCAAATTTTATATCAATTTTCATCAAATAGAATTAGTCATCAATCATAAGTCGTCAGTAAGTCATGCCAGGCTCTTGGGTTAAGCGGTGGCCTTAACACAAGCTCTTGTAATGAGATTTAGTGGCAACGAGGAAATACACGATACGCTAATTGCTTCATGATTATTTCATTTGTGCACTTTCACTGAACAAAATTGTACAAAATGCCGCCAAAATTGACTAATTTCACTCAAAATCAACACGAAATTCAATAATTATGAAAAAATTTCGATTATCTTTTCTCTCGATGGCGCCAAAACCATACGTGATTCTAGATGTTAAATGAATATTTGAATATAGATAATAAAAAAAATTCACCAACGATTTTCGAATAATCAGATATCGCAATATATTTACCTAGTCTGTAAAGTGTGGTTTGGGAATAGTAAAATTCTTTTAAATAAAGTTTTAAGAATTTCGAATCGGATTATGTTTAAGTCAAGAACCGTTATTCGACAACAAGCCTACTCTTGAATCTCGATTTCATACTAATTGCAAATTGGAATCGAGTTTATGTCATTTTGTATTTTTTTAACACAATAGCGTTAATAGTTAATTACCTATTAACAGATAGTCCCAAAAAGATTAACGAATCTGATATAATAATTCAATGTTTGTTAGTAACCAAAACCAATTAATTAATACGCTAGTATGTGTTCAATAGTACAAAATCATACAGATCAGATTCCTTATTTGCAACGACATCGAGATTCAGAAGTAAAGGTCTCTAAAAAAAGTATCTTCACGCCCATATCCCCGAAGAGGTAGGCAGTGGCACAACTAGGGCACCCACTACTAGCCGAAGATACTAAGTCCCACAATGTTATAGGTGGCAAGCCTATCGCCAACCGGGCACATTTCCAATCCCGATCAACATTTTTTTTCATTAGAAAATTAGAAAAACCCAATTTTCTTTTTGTTGCCCGACCCGGGATTCGAACCTGGGACCTCATGCAGTCAAGTCCAACAACTGAACCGCCTGACCACAGAGGCGATTTATTAAATTAAATTTGTTGAAACTGAAAGTCAAACAATCTTACCTTTCCATAGTTAGTTTTGAAGGTTTCAGCAATCTCCAGACGTTGGACGATGCCGCGTCTGCACAGGACGTCGATGATGGCTTTCTCGTCGGTGCCGAATCCTTTCATAGCCTTGCGGAGTGTCTCAGCATCCGCCGCGGGGTCGAAGGGATCCGCTGGGTACACAGTGGGGGTGCACTGAATAGGAAAACAAAATTTATCAGTACCTAACTATCTTCACACTCGTATCCCTGAAGGAGTAGGCAGAGGTAAAACCAGGTCACCGACGATCAGCCAAAGGTGCTACTTATTCCCACGATCTGATCGAAACTGAAAAAAAACACATTTTGAATGGTCCGACCTGGTAATCTAAACCATGACCTCACCTAGTCAACGCCAACATCGGACCACTAAGTACGGCCATTAAGGCGATTCTAAATTCAGATTGGTTGTTTCTGTAACTGTTGTTAAAATCTAAAACCACTTTTCACTTTGACTGCCCATTATCGATTTCTGGTTTGGAATGTATGGGCTATGGCCATTTGAAGAGGTTAGCTATTAATAAATAAGTATCTTCACGCCTATATCCCGGAAGAGGTAGGCAGAGGCACAACCATGGCACCAACGACTAGCCGAAAGCACTAAATCCCACAATGTGATAGGTGGCATGCCTATCGACAACCGGGCACATATCCAATCCCGAGCAACATTTTTTACATTAGAAAATTGGATGAACCACATTTTCTTTTTGTTGCCCGACCCGGGATTCGAACCCAGAACCTCATGCAGTCAAGTCTAACACGTCAGTAGACTAAGTACCTAATACCTATGTAAAGAAATGTATGTAGGAATGTAGTCTAAGTACCTAAGTAGGTATAGGTTTTTCCTATAACTGTTCCTCTGCACTCAGCTGTATGCCGCATTCTAATAATTTCTTAATACCTAAATGTTCAAGGTAGGCAACTCCCATAAGAAGTCATGTTGAAAGGCAGCTTCTATTGCCTACTTTCCAAACATATATTTTGCTACTTTACCCCATAGAAATGGTTAGTTGTAACTATTTATGTACGTATGGTAGGTATGTCTGTCCCCGACAAATTTATTATAAAAACGTCGATTTGTAAAAACAAATACAATAAATAATGTACCTATCTAAGTAGATCTTTATACCTACCTACATGATTTTAATAATGATAAGTTGTCCAATTACAGTAGATTTTTTAATAACGTGCTTCTAATTACAGTAGAATTATAAATCCTAATTAGGTACATACGGTAGAATTACTAAGCTAACTGTATATTTTTATAATCCTTACGGTAGAATATTTAAAGACTTACAAATATATTATACATCAAATAAAAAGATGATTAAGGCTGTATACCTACTGCCTCAATACACAGCATCATTATTTTACTTTACAGGGTCAGGATTTTTTTAACTGATTTAATTAGATCGGAAAGAATAATAATAGCCTAATTATAATAGATTTAACATATTACTTTGGTTAATGTTATTTCCTTTAAACCGGACCTGTTTACTTAGCAAAGGCAAAACCCGCCTGACTAACCTTGCCCCGAAAAGATGACATCATCTCGTGAGAAATGAGAATCGATATAGCGATGTAGGTATGGCATTAAATTGTTCTAACTATTATCTAAATCGTAGGAGTAACTTACCTTGTACGGATAATACTGTTGTCCACTCATATTGAAATCTAAAACAGAAGGAAAAAATGTTAAAAAGCATGCACCGGAACGCTGTAGTGTGCTAAATATATTACAATCACTCGAACCGGCTTTTTCCGATAAGCAAACATGAATTTAATTAATGTGTGTCGTGGTATAATTCACGTTATTTTCTACTTTATTTAGGTATTTCACATTATAAACTACACTACTCACTAATAGTTTTTTTATTAAAAAATACCTACTTGTTTTTTACTTTGTTCCGCACACGACTAACCACTATGGACGAAATTCCGAAATAAACACGAACGAAACGATTCAACTGAGAGGTCGGCCCGTCTCGCGGAGTTTTGTTCGCCCTCTCACTCACCAAGTAATGTAAGGGGAAATCAACCGTTGGTATATTTATATCGACCCATTAGTGTTCCTAGAATCAATCAGAGCGAAATATTCATTTCAAAATTCCACTTTCAAAGTATTGAAGCTTGTTTGTCTTGGGTGTTTATTAAATTGTAATTATTATTATTCTGGTATCTATTTAAGTATTTCTATGTACCTATTAGTATAACACCCATAACACAAGCATATAATTTGCTTAATTTGGGGTTTGGGGTTAGATTCAATTTGTGTGACTTGTCTAGGAATATTTATTTATTAAACTTTGTCGGAGAACGTGATTAGCATATTCCTAGCACTCCTACAAATTAACACAACCTAGACCGGTCAATGCTTAATGTGTATTATCTAAAATAATATGTCATTCCTTTATCTATGCACTTTTTAGTTTGGATGAAGCTATTTTACATACGTGTAAAACGTATGGACTGTTATCTTTGCATATGAAATCAAGCTCACTGACACAATCTTACTGGATACCCTTGTTTTTTAAATTATTAACACATCCCAAGCGTCCGATGGGACATATGAATTACATCGTTTATTTTGACATATTTAATCAATGTGTGAACTTCAATAAATTAAGGCAAATAATTAGTTAATGTCAGAACCATTGTAAAGTTCATGTTGACGGCCCTTAGATGAAAATAAAACTTACTATACCTAGTATCCGGTAAATAGTTTTGTTTTTATAGTTATTTTACTGTTTAAAACTATTTATTCATGTGCTAATTAAAAATTATAATTTTATTTTTTTAACTGACCTACAAAAAGAGATCACAAGTTATTTATGTAGGTTTAAGGAACTTCTAAGTAGCCGCTCACTAGCCCTCAACAAGTCGTGCTGGTTTTAAAACAAAAAAGGTTGCAAACCCCTGCAACGCGTAACTGCGATGAGGTCACCCCTGCAGCTCAGTGGCCAGTAGGACCGCCGCAGAACATTCGATGTGCTTGCTTAGAGGTTTATTGCAATTCACTTCACACAGGTTTACTGCCTCCAGGAAAACTGAATTCCTTATTTAAGTAGGTACTTACTTTAGAATTAACATTATAAAATAAAATTACTTTTGGTTTAATTATTAGCGGCTAGCGAGTCACCAAATTTTTTAAAAATCGAATTGTTTTTTCATAAAGAATATTTTTTCAGACCGAAATAATCGAACTAAAATGTACTCAAGAGTACAAATAATTGAGAGTGCTTTTTTTCAATTATCGTCATTATTACCTGTCGCTTTTTCACGATTAGAGTCAGAAACCATCCGTAAATAGGTAACTATCGGAGTTTATTCTGCGAGCTTGTGTAGGGCGTTTGTTATATCTAGTAGGTATTTGTGAATACAGCAAAGCCTGCTTTTTAAATTCTAATAAATTATGATTTTATGTATTATTCTTTATATCACATATTTTTCTTTTTATTAAAATTCTGTACAGGAAGTAATATTCTTCGCCATTTTACTGGCGTGTTAATGTAGGTACCTACTTACTTTGAATATTTCACTTTCACACAGGGTGTCTTCTAAAAGCTTTTTTCTGCTGTAGTGTTTGGGACAAAAGTTTCATGTTTATTTTATTAAAAAGTTATTTTCTACCTAGTGGCAATTATTTCATACTTAAAAGGAAGTTATTTCGTGGAAATTAATAACATCGTCAACTATAATTCCGATCTCGTCATTGATCTTATTCACGATGTTAGATCACCGCGTACCACGTATACTGTAGACATGAATCACACGTCGTCAGTTATTTATGATTTCATAGTTAACATACGTCACTTCACTCATCCTCTAAAAAGTCTAGTACCTAGACTATAAATAAACATACATACATACATATCTTCACGCCAAATCCCTTACGGGGTAGGCAGAGAGTGTCGGGTGCCAGACCTCACGATCCTGACAAACCTGTCTAGCTTCATTCACATTCATTACACTTTTCATACAAACACGCCGATTTTGGAGACTCTTGACACCACTCTCGGTTCTCGGATAGTATCCGATTGATCTGATCGTGGAATGTCAGCCTTAGTCTCCCCTGGTACCTACATCCATCCACATTTGCATTGTATATCTGCTTTGTCAATATTTCATCTGTCATTCTTTCCACATGACCGAACTAGCGAAGAATGGTTTCGCATTTTAACACCAACACTTTCTTTCAATCACACTCTTACTTGGATCTCACTATAACAAATGCGGTCGGCGAGCGTTACACCACAGTTTTTCCGTAGTGGTCTCATTTCGACAGCATTTATCCTACTTTCGTGCTCTTTCTGACATACCCAACTCCCCCTACAACAACGTTGGGATAAGCACAGAATTATGCAAAGCAATAAATATAGTACTTACATAATAAAGTACCCGCCACAGTGACAGGTAAAGTCTTTTAGCCAGGTTATTAGTGAAGTATTAGGGTCAAGTATTTAAGTCAGGGTTCAAGTATTTTAGCCAGCTAAGACAATCTTCAATTGCCGAGGTTAATTCAAAATCTGTTGGAGCGACTACTCCCTATTTGACTTAGCCTTTGCCTACTGTTTTTCTTACCGCCTCGTTGGTCGAGTGGCTAGCGTACACGCCTAACTACACCGACTAACCGCCAAGCTCGGGTTCGATTCCCGACTGGAGCAGGCACTTGTGTGATGAACATTTAGATGTCTGCATTTCCGGGTCTGGGTGTTTATTAAATTTATTCTAGTATCTATTTAAGTATTTCTATGTATTAGTACCGTTAACTAACACCCGTAACACAAGCATACAATTTGGTTACTTTAGAGTTAGATTCAATTTGTCTAACTTGTTCAGGGTTATTCATTAATTTATTATTATATATCCAACTTGGTTACGCCCATGCCTGCATGTAAAGGAAGGCTTTTGTTTTGTATGTATCTTCTTTGTAAGCTTAGTAGGATCTTTTATTATTTTATACCTTCTATTCCATTTGATGAATTGATATTATAATCGAGGTACCTATAGGTACTTTGGTCGGTAACGGTTTTCATTTTTATGCTAGCTGTTTTGTACGCGACTTTGTAGTTTGTACAACTGTTGATTTGACTTTTCGTGGCAAGTGATGGTAAGGTTTCCCCGTAAAAGGTATCCTGAATGTTAACCTAAACTAATTATAGCCACTGGACAAAACCTGCTGCTACCAGCCATCCAGCACTAAACAAAACCTACCAGCTGGTAAACTCATCGAGGTTAGACTCATTCCATTCGCCTTAACTAGATCAGGGGGGTTACCATAAGCTCTTAAAACAGTATTATTTCAATAACACTTATTGTCATCAAAGAAAAATAACCTTTGATTGAGATGGTTTTTATCTATCCTTTATGGAGATCAGTTCAAGAATTGAAGTTCGTATGTTCATTTGCAAGCATCGGAATGGAAATCAAACCTTTGATTGAGATGGTTTTTATCTATCCTTTATGGAGATCAGTTCAAGAATTGAAGGTCATATGTTCATTTGCAAGCATCGGAATGGAAATCAAACCTTTGATTGAGATGGTTTTTATCTATCCTTTATGGAGATCAGTTCAAGAATTGAAGGTCATAAGTTCATTTGCAAGCATCGGAATAGAAATCAAATACGTTTTGGATATTTACTTGTATCACTTTTAAACTTATGTGAGATCCTACAGTTAAAACACTAATGAATACTGGTACAACTGAGCTGGTCTGATGATGGAGCTCGAAGATAGGAAACGTAACCCTGGTTTGCTTACTGGTAAAACCAACGAGTTTGAACTCATTCGATTCGCCTTAACTAGATCTACTTATTCATAGTTTTTGATGACGACGTGGACGACTTGATGACAAGGACTTAAGGCCCCATACTCAGTCAGCCAGAAGAGCCAATCACCGCGCTCCCCCGTTCCATGATTACTATGAACAATGGCGCTCTAAAGTAAACGTCTTAAGCGGCAAATCACTATTTTTGACACTATAAAAGTAATTTGAAAAAAAGTGTAAAAACTGAAACACTTATCTTTTAGGTATAGTACTTATCTATGTTTATGTTAAATCTGGTGTCAATATTTTCACAATCGAAGTAGACAGAAAGCAAAAGCTTTCAAAAAAGGGTTATCTTTTTGATTTTTTTCTATCGAGCAAAGTGAAATGAATCGTGTTTTGGGAACACTATTCTAGTAAAGCATATTCATGTAAATCTTGTATTATTGTCAGCAAGATCCATGATTGCTTTGTATGAAAAAAACAGTAAACTGCTGACGTATTTTAGCGTATATGGCCCCTGAATGAATTTAATGTGAGATGGCTGATGGATCATAGTTATTAATACCAGAGATCAGTAAAGATAATATACAATATATTTTTTTTTTACATATAATCATTGAAGCTGCGAAATACAGTCATACAGTGATTTTTGTTTTTGAATGATTTTATTTTTGAGGCCTCTAAGATGTACCTACGCCATGAACTCATTACTTTTGCTTAGTCGGTTTTTTGTCATTTTTAACCATTGACGAAAAAGAGGGGTGGCATAAGTTAGACGTGTCTGTAGCATCATAAATTTTGATGTCATGTACTTTTGAACCCATTTCAATGTGATTTTTTTTTGTTTCACATCTGTCTTGATCGATATTGCACTTGACTACATTTCATGTAGACTTATGGTAGATAAATGTAATAGACACAAAAATTATTATTGCTGGTACCTATCTGATAGTCGAGATTACTGCACACCTGCAGCTACCCTACTCAGTACCAGTAAAAAGATTTCGAAAGAAGGTATTTGATTTGCTATTAGAGAAGACATATTATATTGTAAAAGATTTTCTTGCTGACAAGCATAAATAAATAAAATATGTATATTATTTTTTTTTATAAATTTAAACCTAATTTAAGTAACAAAATCATGGTTGCCGGGGAGTTTGTTTCGCCGTTTCTTCCCCCGACTGGCTAGGTTTGGAAACGGTGGTAGTGTACAGTAGACAGGACTAAAAATTAATCTACCTTTAAATTTAATTATAACAAATTATTAAACTTATGTTTATAAATAAATAAAATGTTTATTAAAAATGTAAATAAGTGCTGCGATTTAAATGTAAGTACATTTTTATATAAATATGTAACTGCTTAAAATTTAATCAAATATTTACACACCACAATGTTGTAGAATATGTTGTATTCTTAAATATCTTTATAACAACTTTTTAACACACATATTCTGCAAATAAATAATTTCATTTCATTACTCTCTATCACAGAACAGTACAGTACCGAGAACTGACATTATGACGTTAGGAATAGGTAAAGCTATGGTGATGGTCAGCTGCTGCACAGCACTCTACTTAGTGACGAATACATATAGGTACCTACATACTACATTATAACGACAGTCGGTATGCGCGCGCGACATACCATTACCACAGTCTTATTACTAACAGTCGGCCGACTCATGTACTTGCACAGAGCATCGCTGGGGGGAACGCGGGGAAGCGAGCGGCAGGGTCGGCGAGCGCAAACTCCATACAGTTTGCGCTCTCTATCTAGAAGGGTTTGCACTCGTTATTTGTTAAAAAATATGTTATAGTGTATTTTATTATAATGTAATACTTGCTGTTTTGTAAATTTATAATGGTTTACAGGATGTGTTCCGTTTTTATTCGTAAAGAAGCCATCCGGCTTGCTAACGTTTCGTCCACAAAATTTTCATCCACAATGGATGAAACGACACCTTTTTATTTTATTATTTTTCTACTGTCGATTGGTGCACCATTATTTTTTTTTATACAGTCAGATACAGAGCTTTAACAAAATAAAGCGATCCATTTAGGTATGTGTTTTAAATTTTCATATATAAATTGATACATCAAAATCACCAATTACTCAAGATTTAATTAATTTTTTTTTTACACGTATGATGAAGTTTAGCACATATTAGTAGTTAATATAAAGTTAAAGTGGGTAAAACAAATCCAAATATTTTATGGATAGCATGGTGAAAATTATTTCAGTCCCATGTGCGGTACGAAGCAAACAAGCTTTATAATGGATTCATAAATATATCACATACTGCGAATTATATATTATGAATGATTTTAGTTTGAATTGATTATATCTATGATTAAAAATAGTAAGTAGGTAATGCCAAATCAATGTAGCTGTTGTCACATATAAATTATGTTTTTTTTTGTTATTATATTGTTCATGAGCATAAAACTTTTTATCTGACTATATTAAACAACTTCAATAATTTGATAGTGAACGAATCGTCGCTGAAAAAAAAAATAAAATAAAAGGAGTCGTTTCGTCCACTGTGCATGAAAATTTTGTGGACGAAACTTCAGCAAGACCATCATCGGTTTCATTATTAACTTCACATTTTTTTGTTTGCCATTTTAAAATAAAACTTTTAGATTAAATGTTTAAAATGTTATTATTTGACAATCCTGACCCTTGACTGACTTGCCGTGAGTAGGTATATAAAATGTCGGCATGAATTCAATAACAAAAGGAGTTGGACTACTGGTAGGTAGAATTCTTAATACTGTGCCATTACGTTTTTCCATTAGGTATAGAAAGTACCTACTAATCCGTCATTAGTATTTAATCAAACATACTTTTATAACACTTATCTTAGGCTTGACGCGTGAAGCGTTTATAAAATAATTAATTTTATTACCAGATCGGAAACGAAGTGAAAAGCGGATAGGTACCTGGTTTTTAGGAGCAGTTTAGTCCCGAATTTTTTCCCGACGTTTATCATATATAGTCAAAACTAGCTCTTACCCGCGTGGTTACTAATCCTACAGGAACAGTTTTTCATGCTAAAAACTATCCTATGTGTTAATCCAAGTTACCCTCTATGTGTGTAATAAATTCCATGACAATCGGTTCAGCAGTTTTTGCGTAAAAAAGTAACAAACAAACATACAAACTTTCGCATTTATAATATTAATAAGATGTTCGAAATACTTATTTGGTTGTGAATAATCCAAGTAAACATGAATATTTTTTTAGTAATGAAATTAAGCTAAATGTATTCATGCACATATACCTAACTAAAATATGTGTTAAAATATCAGGTTAAAGTTAATTAGGAATGAAAGAGTTCTGTGGTTGTGATTCTATAACAATAAATACCTATATACCTACCTAGTATGTAGTTTACCTACCTAAGCTATGTTTTGTTCCAAATGCTGACTTGTAATTACCTTTTTCATAGTTTTTTTACATACATAAAAAAGGGATACCCAGGAGTTTGATTCCTCGACGAACAATACTTAAGGTTGTCTTATGTTGTCTATATGAAGTAACATCGTATATAAGCACGAGTTATCTTCCTATTGCTGCTGCAGCCTTGCTTCTACAGGTGGGTCTTGATTGAATGTGTCATTTGCTCGAGGTTCATTTAGGGCAGACTTCAAATCTTATAGGGCACACTATTCGACCTAGCTGCCCAGAAGCAGCAACCTAATTAGGTCATAAGTCAGCTTACTCCGCAATACTCCGCTCAGTTAAATTTCAAGCTGTTATTAGATACGTCCCCTTACATCAGTACCTTTACCCTTATATCAATCCCAATACCAGGCGAAAGCTAAGCAAGCGCCTTATTTTTTTTCACGGCAAAGAAGCAAATGACTTTCTATACAACAAATATCTAGTAGGAGACAATTTAAAACTTTAACTACAAATTAATTTGTGTAACATGACAGTAATAATCTTCACACCCATATCCCTGAAGAGGCAGGCAGAGGCACAACCAGGGCATCCACGACTAGCCGAAGACACTAAGTCCCACAATGTGAAAGGTGGCAAGTCTTTCGCCAACCGGGCAATCAAATTTTGTTTTTGTTGCCCTACTCGGGAATCGAATTCAAGACCTCATGTAGTCAAGTTCAACACCTGGACCGCTAGACAACAGAGGTGCTAATTAAATTACTAATTGTACTTATGGTAATTAAAAATGTAACTAATGACTGGCAATTGCTAGTTTCTGGGATATGACATTACCTAACACCATTTATTTTATAATTTTGTCTCAAAAGTAACTCCCTTCAGCCTAAAACTTCCTTTAATTTGCACTGTCGGTAACCGGGGGCCTTAAAATACTTCAGACTGTATAACCCTTGCAAAGGATAATCAACTACAAAGGTTACACTTTTAAGTAATAACCAGGTGATATTTGATTCAGTTAAATATTCTTCATTCTAGTTAAAATCAAATTCTTCAATTTCACGATCGATGATGTAAACAATGGTCAGCTAAAAAATTAAAAGTTATTGTAAAATGATGATAGGAAGATGTAATAAATATTGGCTACCCAACCCTTAAAAAAATGACAGTGGCAAGCACTGACTTTTCGATGGGGAAATAGTTACCAATCAGAGCCTTTACCATGAGTTTGTATAGATTACGATCAGTAAGTTACGTGTCGAAATCTATGACACTTTTGGTCTAAAAATGTGTTTCTCTTAGTTACCAATAGAGGCGGTGTTCAAAGTTTTTATACAAATAATTTACAGAGACGGTAGCGAATATAGTAAACTTGACAAGCCGTAAATTCATGGTAAATGCTCTGGACTATACCTTTTTTTATGATATTGGAAGGCAAACAAGCAGAAGGATTTCCTGATGGTAAGCAATTTCCGCCGCCTAGAGACACCAAAGGTGGTAATGGTGCGTTGCCAACCTGAGGCCGGGACGTAGTCATGGTTACATTGCCAAATAAAGCCACACTCGCTATTTACAACGCGCTTGGTAGGTAAGCGGTACGCTTATATTCATTAAAGGTTTCTGACATGGTATATAATCTATTCCTTAGCAGCATAGATATCTTGACAGTGAAGCAATGACAAAAAAACATACAACTGTATAAAACTGATTTAATATGGTAATATTTAATTGGAAATAAAACATTGATGACGGGCCACCATTGTGACATAATATCATGTTATCTTCATATACATATATATAAATAATGCACCTATTATTTTGTTCATTAGTCTTCCAAGAAGAAATACTGTCCTGCTCTCTTCTGTTCTATGTCCTGGAACAAGCAAACAGTAGGTATTTGAAATTAACTGTATGTCTGAAGGAGGTTGCCTCTTCCCAGAAGCACCACTTAACCCGCTATGTGACAAAAAATATTTTCTCTCCAAAAAACTGCTGTCATTCAGTCTCATCTTATGCAGCCGCTATAATATCAGTACTAAGCATCGTCGTGTTCCAGTTTACGGCCAATATTAATAATCTATCTAAGATAAGATAGGGCTATTACTGATGAAATACAAGACAACCTCTATTATTTTTCAATCAATAAAAAAATTTTAGTAACAAAGCTTTAGAAGGTCTATATCTCTATCTGTAGATAGGTTATTAATATTGACCGTTAAAGAAAATTGACTTACTTAAAATTAGTTATTTGTGTACATGCTTAAAGACTCAGATTCAAATTTCTGAGTTTCGTGAGGTTCATTTCTGTATTGTTAGCAACACAAAAAAAGTTGGATTTTTTTATGATATTGGAAGGAAAACAAGCAGACGGATTTCCTGATAGAGACACCAAAGGTTGTAATGGTGGGTTGGCAACCTGAGGCCGAAATGTGAGGCCTCAAGCAAAAGTAAGTTTATCCGCTACTTTATCCTCCGAACTGTAACATGTCAACGGTAAGGCTAACCCTATGGCAGGAATAGGTAAAGCGATGGTACCAATCCGGGCGAGTCTCTGCGAAACTCTACCATCTAGTAAAAGTTTCCCATAGTCAGATCATTCAGGGTATTTTAATTGAAATTTATTTCTTTTACATTTTTCTTATTATAAAATGTATAGGTATAGGTACTCATACAATAACAGGGCAGCAGGCAGATATAACAGTGATTGAAAGTACGCCGAACATCTTGAAGGTAAGTTTTCATCCTAGGCTGGGATGAGCTTTAGGAGAGCAAATTTATCAGCTACCCAAATACCAAAACTGAAATACAACAATAGCGAGCACTGGTAACATGAAAAGCTGCCTAGTGTAGTCCATACCAGAAAAAATAATTTATTTAAATTACAACATCACAATACATCTAAGACTAAAGGGCGATGGGTTCGTCACATCCTTACGAGATGGTTCTTACCTTGACAGATGCATGTTTGTTGATTCTCGGCCGGAAGTTGTTTGGATCTCTCCTGAAGGTGATGCCCAGCAGCTCCAGGAACCTGTTCATCCCGTTGAGGAGCGACTGCGGCGCGTGAGCGGTGGCGTTGGCCGAGGGCGTGCCCTCGAACACTATCACCCGGTCCGCGAGGTACGTCGCCATTATGAAATCGTGCTCTACTACAAAACCAGTTCTCTTCGCGTGGAGAATAAACCTAAAATAATAAATGTCAGTTTCAACACTTTTTTATACTTTTGAAATTTAGGCATTTGACAAATACAAAGATGTTCTTCAACCTCCCAAATGGAGTACGTTTTTTTCCTATGAATACAGATTTTGTTGCTACTAAAATCTATGACAGTATTTGTATACATCTAAATAGACTATTAAAGTGATGGTATGATCCACATAATTCTGGAACATATACGAAAAGGTGAATTTCCTGAGGACAGCATATATAAATAAGGTCATATTATGGAAAAAACACTATAAGCAAACATACAAGGAGAAAAACGCATATAAAGAAAGATCACTTCAAAACAGAATAAAATAATATGTCTTGGTATTACGATGGCAGCAGCAAGCTGGGTAAGCTAGGCTTCAAAACTATGGCTCTTTGACAACTAGTGATTCAGTAATATAGATATCTGGATTATTCTATTAACGCAGTCTGTAAGACTTCTTTTGGTTGCAGGGTGCTACAATCCCAATCTTTGAATGGCAGTGTACATGTCACATCTTTGCATACCCATTTTTTGGACTATTTCAATATAGGTGTTCAAACATTCTATCGAGTCTGGTTAGAAATGAAAATATGATATTACTAACCTCTTTATAACTTTGGCAGCAACTAAACGCTGTTCAGAATCTAGGTAGGCTGACGGTTCATCAATAAGATACACTTCAGCAGGTTTGCCGAGACAAAGCACCAGGGCCACTCGTTGCAACTCACCACCAGATAGATTCTGTACCTCTTGGTCCATTATTTCTTCTATTTTCATTGGTTTCATTACATCAGTAATAAACTGGAAGGTGGAAAATTTTAATCAACTTAGTATAAACAGACATGAGAATTTGAAATGATCTAAGATAAAATGTAAAAAAATCATTAAGATTTCTCAAACATACTATTATTCTGGGCTAAAAAACAATAAAATACAACAACAAAACAATTCAATTTACATTACACAGCTGCTATCCAATCACAGAAGGAAAAATATCTTGGTCTAGATTGATTTGCAAAGAGATATGGCAATTATTATTCCAATATGTTGAAATATGACAAATACAGTATTTGATTTTCAGTGTTACTTACGAAAAAAGTACATGTTTTTTTATTACTTTGGATTAATTGTTATATTAAAGTGAATTACCTGAGGATGTGTGTATGCATCTCTTATTTTATCATGTAGTAAGTTGCGGACCATTCCTTGAGACTTAGGAGATATTTTCTGTGGCTTATAACTAATGTGCAGTTGCGGAAGTTGACTTGCACCTAAGGAAACAAAACAAAAACATACATATTTTACATGCAAATATAGGGTCCTTCCAAAACATGTGTAATTTTTTTTTGACTAGGTACAGTGTATCTAATAACAGATTCAAAAGTGAAATAAAGATGAACAAAATTTTTCCATAACATTTACTGCATATAGGATAAACTCATCTATTTGACTTAAATTAAAGAAAGACTAAGAAACATTTGTATAAAACAAAACAAAGTGTTAAATTCTTCAATAAATTTATTATGTGAATTAAAGGCAGAGTTTATTCTAAATGTGCTAAGTTAAATGACAAAAAAAACCTTTTAATCAGGTAATTTTGCATGTGGAGTTCTTTAATAATGTATACCAAACACAGTGTATACATTTTAACACTCAACTTGGAAGGTTTATATAATTAGGCTAACAGAAACTGAAACATGTAAACCAGTTTATCATTATAATTCATAAGATTTCTATTATCACAGGTTATAAAAAATTGTTTAATAGGAATGTTTGAAGGTGAACAAAGATTTAGCAGCATCTGATTTAAGATTAAAACAACATAAAGCTATCATATTTAAAAAGTTTTATTAACTAAAAACATAATATGTATACGTATTTGTAAACCTTGATGAATATTATCAACTAAACATTATACATTTCACTCGTGAAGGAGTTAATATACATTTGCATTAATATCACTAAATAACTGCGAGGCCTGGGTTTCATTCCCGACAGGGCAGGCATTATGATGATCATTAAGATTTTAGTATTTTTGGATCTGGGCATTCTGGTGTCTATTTAAGTATTTCTTTGTACTGTACTGTTAACTAACACCAAAATAACAAAAGCATATAATTTGCTTACTTTGGAGTTAGATTCAGTTTGTGTAAATGTATAAATGTGTAAAACTTTATGATAGAAAAACAAACAAAACAAATCTATGAGAAGGTGATACTGCATGCTATTTGTTAAATAATTTGTGTACCATTTCATGTTTCTAAAATGTCAGGTAATAAAGATCGAGACTTTCAAACATATTTAAATAATTATGTTTTTGTACATCAAAATATGCTTAAACATATTTTTAAATTACATTATTTGCCAATGAAATTTGTAGTAACTGGCCAACAAAATTAGCGGAATGTAAAAATTGCATAAATCATCAAAATGCGATAAGCATTATGCATGATAAAATGATTTCTATTCACTGCTATAACAAAGCCCGTTATTTATATTATGTTGGATAGTTTCATCATAAGCATTTCCACATTTTGTGAAGACGTTCGAAGTTATTCTTATAAATAGATATAGTACATTTTAAAAATGAGATTTTAAGATTTTACCCTCTGCAGGCATAGTAGATTCAGCATGTTTTAAACACTTTTGAAACACAGGATGGAAAAATAAATCAAATAATTCAGTTCTTGCCATAACGATTATTTAAAATGCAATTTGGAACACGTAAAGACTAAATTTGTAATAACACTATAACCTCATTAACACCAACATGTTTTTTTACTAAGTAAGTGAGATTATGTTTCTCATATTTTAGAATCACTATTTATTTATTTATTGCAGGATTTGCTTTAAAAATATTGTATTTTTACAATTTTATTTTACGCTAATACTTCAAACTAGTCTGACAATTGACAGCTGACTTGTCGGTTGTCAAACATTAAAAATCGTGTTAAGTTGCAAGTGTCAAAATCAATTTGACAGTCAGTGTTGCAATTATCAAAAAATGAATTTTTACAATTATTTGTTACATATTTTGTTACGTCATACAAAAAGTAACGTAATTGATTTAAAAAAATATTAGGGGAGTTTGTATGTTTTAATGGTTTCGAAAATTCGTGCAAATCGATTGCTTGAAAGCCAAAGAATCAACGAATATTTTGAAACAAAAATCCAATTTTGTTTTAGAGGGATTATCTGTAATGGAAATGAAAATGAAGAATGATAAAAAATATTACTTATTAATCTGATTTGATTTTTTTTTCATACAGAATGTTTTGAGTAAGCACATTGCTCATCCAAGATTTGATAAGAGAGCCTATTCTTGAATTATTAGAATCCCGTACCTTGCAGAGCAGCCGTCTTATCTGTTTTGCGAACGGGTGCAATTTCTTGAAAAATACCTACAGCTAATAACTTCTTGTATCTTTTTTCATAAGCAAGTGTGAGCAATCTTCTTAATTAGTTCTTTTTCATGTTTTATACCCCAATTATTAATTAACTCCACGCCTTAAATTTCTTAAGTGTCTGTTGGCGATTAGTTTCCGGATCCATGTCGTAGATTTAAGTTTCATCATTAATCACAGAATGTAACAAAAAACCATGATATACTTGATTTGCCAACGAAATGATGACTTTTCTGTCTTCTGTATTCCTACTCCTTAGTCCAGTGAGTAACTGTATCATATTGAGAAGCATGATTTCTTAATATTTCTATCAAAATGCTGTTTTTATTTAAATACCAAAGTAATTTGGTTCTTTTTCGATGCAAAATTCTTTCAGGGTTTGTATACAAATAAACACAATTCTTGGGAATTGTGGTAAGTATATTCATATCATTTTTGTAGGCAGAGTCTGGAGGTACATAATAAACAAGCATTTTTATAAGTAGACCCAATATTTTTATTGGGTTAACCTTGACATTACCTAATTTAAAAAATAAGGACTTTCTTTCTTAAATTATTTTTTAATGTTATTTACGTTAACGTTTGAATTGAATTCCAAGTCATTTTTTTCCAAAGTTGCACATAAAAGTAATAAGTACTTCCATCTCGATGAGGATGTATTAGTCTCGGAAGGGTCTGACAATTTCAGTATAGATTCAGCTTCACCAACAATAAAATTATTGACAGTAGGTTTGGATTACTTACAACTTTATTTATAACTATTCTTCCTCCCGTATTCGGAATTATTGTTATAAGTAAGTGTACCATATGGGTCCCTTATTATCACAATAATTGAAAGTTTTAAGTCGTGAATCTGTCACATATTGCGAATTCCATGTCTCCACGGTGGTTAAGATTTTATTAAATTTATTTTTTAATGCAAAATAAACACAAAATAATAGAACAACCAAAATCACAAAAAGGTGGATAACAAGGAATGTATTAGGACTCAACTCTGCTTGTGATTGTCCAGCAGAGTTGCGAAAAGAAATATTCTTACCTTCATCCGGTTCAAGGTTTCCAGCTAACATTCTAATAAATGTAGTCTTCCCGGTACCATTTTCTCCGAGCAAAACCAATATCTCAGAATCTGAGAACTCTCCTTGCGCCACACGTAATTTGAAATCTCCCATCTTCTTCGTCATTTCGGGGTACTCGTAATGATTCATTCTTTTTATCTAAAATTTTTATCTCAGGATAATACTTATGCCTTGTTAACAGCTAAATTTTAACCTCAAATAGAAAACAGGGGTGTTTTAAGTTTATCGTGCTGTGTTTGTGTTTTGTGTATCATAGCTTCTAAACGAATGGTTCTATTTCGATGAGGATTTTTATGTTTAAAGGCGACGATAAAGCCTGTCACATACGTAGCTATAATATATACTTGTATTAATATGAACTACAGCAAGACATATTACAATATATTTTCTATACAAATATTCAAGCGACCGCATACGCAACTATAATATATATTTCTCTCCGTGTGTGGTAGCTTAGTATAATAGGGGAAGGTTCGCAACCTTGTTCGCAAACTCATTGGACCGGCTCTTTCATTGGACCACCTAATTTTTTCAAAAACTATGCGTGTCACGGCAATTTGAATGTGTTCATAGGCAACAGTACTGATCCCCTTGAACCACCGCTAAACCTCAGTGCGCTCGCGACGCGTGGCAAGTAGTGACGGGAGTATATGTGTTAGCGGTGACCGTAATATATAAACCGTGCCATCAAAAAAATGATGTAAGTAGTATTGTATTTCTTCATATTTGATGATTTTATTATATCAAATAGCAAATTTATCTGTGCTCACATAGACTATGAAGTTTTGTAACAAATTTTGTACGATTTTTAATACCTGCTTTCGTTCTGTTTATATACCTAGTTTCCATCAATGGACCACTATGGTGACGCCACTATTGGACCAGTCCAATCAAAGAAACTTAATGAATTACCTATTTTCATTTATTATAATCCTAAGAAATGTTTTTGACTTTGTGAATTTCGTTTACATTTTCTTGATACTCATAAAAAAAATAATATATGTATGTAAACTGCAGCAATATCGAAAATGCAATATCAAAATCAATAAAAACCTAAAGATTTTTGTATTGTGTAGGTATAATAGTATTTAACGTATTTGCTACTTACCTAACTGTTTGTTACAATTAGACTTTATTTCTATATATTTCAGAATGTCGGCAGAGAAAGAAAAGAGAAATATTATTGTTGGAATGAAACTAGTATGAATCGTTAAGATAAAAACTATTGGAATAAACGAAGCGAGTCGAATCCATAGTTTCCACAAGCTATATTAAAAGAAGATTGAACGGGAAAAACAAAAAAGCTTTCGAAGCAGTAGAATATTATGAGTGCTACAAAAACTGCTAATTGAATAAAAAAATATTTTTTATATTGTGTTTCACTTAGTCACCTTCATTGGACCGTTAATACAAATATTTCTAAGTCCAATGATGGCAACTTAGTGGTCCATTCAAGGGAACGGTGGTCCAAAGAATGCAACTCCTCATTGAAGAGTTATGTTAATATATTTCCAAAACCTATCAACTTTCATTACCAATAATTTATGTACCATTAATTTACATAAACATCATCACGTCCCTACAAATGGTTTTCATTTTTCGATGATATTTCATGAGAAATTACTTGCTAAATTTAAGTGGTCCAATCATAGCAACCTTCCCCTATATATTATAGCGCGGCATATTAATATATATTATAGCTACGTGTGTGACGGGCTTAAGGGTACTCTTATCACTACCATCATGATTGCCCATTGTAGTGAATTGCTCACTACAATATATCTAACACCGTTTCCAAAGCTAATCACTACATAGCATAAAACAACGTCACTTCTTTTGTCCCTATCTCCCTTTTCATGCTTAAATCTTTAAAGTTACGCAACGGATTTTGATGCGGTTTTTTAATAGATAGTGTGATTGAAGAGGAAGGTTTATATGTATATTTCATTGGTTTATATGTACAGGCAGACATATTGCTGTACCTACAATGCATGCTCACTGTTGTTGTTTTACTATTCAAGGTAGAGTAATTTGTTAATTTGTGTACCTAAGATATTGAACATCGCTTCGTATAACTCACAATTATCATGTTGAGTGTGTATGACCTTCGCGGTTTTTTAACCATCAAGAAATACTTCTGTATGTTTTATCTTCTAACAACTAATATTAATAAGCTGTTTCAGATAAAAGCGCGTTATTTTCGCGCCTCGTTGGTCGAGTGGCTAGCGTACTCGGCTAGCTGCATCAACGAAACGCGAGGCTCGGGTTCGATTCCCGACGGGGGCAGGCATTTGTGTGATGAACATTTAGATGTCTGCATTTCCGGGTCTGGGTGTTTATTAAATTTATTATGGTATCTATTTAAGTATTTCTATGTAATAGTATCGTTGACTTAACACCCATAACACAAGCATACAATTTGCTTACTTTGGGGTTAGATTCAATTTGTGTGACTTGTTCAGGGATATTTATTTTTTTATTTTATTTATTTTAGATCAGTTGCCAGGTAACCACTATTATTTTTCAATAATTAACAAAAATATCTTCGTAACGCAGCTCAAAAAGGCATATTTTTAGCTGTAGATAGGTTTTTAATATAGGCCGTAATACTACAATAAAACTTACTTCTTCTTCCGTAGCAGATTCAGCTACTTTAAACACAAGGGATTCAGTCCTAAATCGCATGTTTTCAGTGGGCACAAACCCATCCAGGAAAATATTAATACCTAAAAAAGGAAACAATTTAATATTTTATACATCATAGCAAATTATTGTCAAGTTTAAAATATGGGTTATGGTACTTCGAGAATGATATGTTACACGTTTCTTCTTTGTTAAACTTATAAAATATATTCAGTAAGACCGGAAATTTATAAGACCTGTATGATCAGGAGTTGAGAGCTTATGGAATGAAATGAAAATAATGGATTTGCAGAATATGTGCGTCAAAAAATTTGTTACTTTTTTTTTTACTTTTATTACATAATTTAGTTTCAAAAAATGTTCGGATAAATTTTACTATATCCGTTTCCAAAGTTAGTTAATCAAGAGAATAAACTACATAAATTCTTTCATGTATGTATTATGTAACTGTATACTTTTGGTGCATTACGAAGTAGCATTATGAAAATAGTAACAACATTTCACGGTGAAATAAGCATCATTAGTTTCGAGAAGAGATTTAATTTATTTATACTCTTAAGAAGATAGGTATTCAATTTGTATTAAATATTTTTTTTAACAGTAACACATCAGTAAGAATTGTAGTATTTTTAGGCAGTGTTTGTCTCATACTATTAGATAAGATGCCTGCTTGTTTTTTTTAATAACGTTTTTTCTTTATTTCGCCTCTGTGGTCTAGAAGAACGGCGTCGGACTTGACTTCTTGAGGTCCCGGGCTCGATCCCGGGTCGGGCAACAAAACAAATGGGAAACCTGTATTTCAATTTTCTAATAAAAGTAATGTTGCCTTAGATTGGATACATGCATAATTGTCGATAGGTTTGCAACCTATCACAATATTTATTGTGGGATTTAGTGTCTTCTGCTTGTCGTAGGTGGCCTTATTTGTGCCTCTTCAGGGATATGTTATTGAAGATACACATATTTTTTCCTTTTTTTGGGTCTATTAAAATCTGGTAATCCAGTGTACAAGTGAGATTTAAGAAACAGCCGCAACTGTCACGGACTGACCAACTTACCTTCCCTAACAGAGAAAGGCATAGTAACTACACCATAAGCACCAGGAACTCCATAGAGGCAGCATATGAAGTCGGACAAGTAGTCCAGTACAGATAAATCGTGCTCTACTACTATGATGAATCTAAAAGAGAAGATAACAAAATAAAAAACCAGTTGCGTAAGACATACATCAACTACAAAAGAAACCATATTATAGGTTACCCTATTTTAATATTTAAAACCCTACTTTAATACTTTACCTTTTTACCTTTACCCTATTTTAATATTTACCCTAATATTAATATTTAAAATAGTTTAAATCTATTACGTGCTATGTGCGTGAAAGCCTACACGCACACCTATCTTAATTCAAAGCCGGTGAACTTGTAAAAACCGCGAGGTTGGCAACACATAAGTCATTTAAAAAAAAAGAAATCTTAACCCTAATTAGAAATAAATATATAAATATTTTTATTAAGAAATATACAAAAAAATAATTGAAATTATCTCAGTCAGACAAAAATTAAAGATAAATTTACTTACTTATCAGGATGAATAAGTGAGCGTATCGTACGTGCAGCATTCAGACGTTGTTTGACGTCCAAATATGAAGAGGGTTCGTCAAACATAAATATATCTCCATTCTGTATGCATACCATCGCACAAGCAAAACGCTGTAACTCTCCACCAGATAGAGCAGCGATCTCACGATCTCGGATATGCGATAGGTCTGTGTAAATAAAATATGGACATAATATAAAATGAACTACATTGTACGATCATTACATTCAATAATCAAATTGAGTAGTTTTCTTGATCTCTATTTTTTAAATAATAAATAATTGCTTTCATAATTTTATTTGCAATTAATAAACATTGTTTTGAAAATGGTGCATTTCAAAGTAACACACCATTACTACCTGTGGTGTTGTGTATTTCTTATAATCAGAAGATTCATTAGTAAGAGGTGAACATGAACGAATTTTTTTATAATCTCATTATATAATTATTGTCTAAAAAAATCCAGCGTCTAGCCCACACCCAGTCAAAAATCCAAGAAAAAACTTAAATAATTCATAAAAACTCAAATATCTTTGTTTCATTTAAGTACTTTACCTTGTTAAGCACATACTGTATCTTATTGCAAGAACTCATTAACTGCAAAAATCACTAAATACGTTTTTTTATGGATGGATTCATTTTGACATATTCGACAATGCAAAACTCACTAACTTCTAACTAGTTTACTTTAGGAGTTATGCAGCTTGCTATGAAAACTATAACTGCATCTTTGGCAGTCAGACATTACTGTTAAAATTACCGTTTATTAAAGAATAATGAATATGTCACTTAATGACTTCTTGCAATAAGCCGACGGTATGTTCCAAACTGTTAAAGAAAATCAGTTTTTTTTAGCATAAACTGAAATTTTAATCAATCCCGATCAACTACTATTTTGTGTTATATAGAAAAATTAGTCATTTCAGTATTTGTTAGAAAGTAACATAAACATTGGTGTAAAAAATAAATCATTTAAGACTAAAGTAATAAAAAAAGAAAAAAGATTACTGATGGCCATTTTGTATAATTAAGTTAATTTTTTGAAAATGTTTTATCTTCTATAAGCATTTTATTGGAATTTAGTAGCCCATAAATTTGTTTTTAAATCATGATGTTTGGCAGTTGCTGGCACATAAAGTCAGTTAAGTTTTGCTTAATTGTGTAGTGAATTTTGATAATAAAATAAAGGCCATCAAATAAAATGATTAACTCATAATTACCAAGCATATCACAAATTTTTGTCTGATTTTTCATTTCATCTTTCTTGTCAAGCAGCTGCCCCACAGTTCCTTTCACAGCCTTAGGAATTTGATCCACATATTGTGGCTTTATTAAAGCTTTTAGGTCATCTTCAAGAATTTTGGTAAAGTAATTTTGAAGTTCAGAGCCACGGAAATGTGAGAGAATCTCTTGCCAGTCTGGTGGATCCTGGCAAAAATAAAGATATCATGTAACTTGCTTACATTTGCGAATGTGAACTACAAGGTTTAAATTGCTTTCTTGTTAGTTATCAAGAAAAGCATGTCAAGTATCATTTTATTTTTGTATTTTCCTTTTTCATTTGCTATATAATATAAATGGGATGTCCAAAAATTACAGTACAGTCCTCTATTATACATTTAAAATATCAAAAGTACAGTACAGCCCTCTATATACATTTTTCTTGAGTAAAATATCTTTTTACTTAAAATAGCATGGGTCCACATCAACGTCTAAACAAAAATCCATAGTTGTTTCTGTACAGGTAGTGTGAAAATGTGCTTACAACATTTTTCTTTCTCTAGTCCCAACATGTAATAAATGTATTAAATACCATAAAAGAAAGGCCAAATATACATAGAAACATATCAGAAAAAAATAAACAAAGATTGAGTTTATTACATGAGACATTAGCTTCCATCCCAGTGCCGGTGTCCACCAAGGGTATACAATATCACCAGTTATCTTTAATATCTACACCAAATTTAAAATGTGTACCACCACTGATTTGAAGAAAATTTGAGCACTGTATGATTATCAAATATATATTTTGTCTAATATGTATGTATTCTCATATTCATACATGAAGTACAACCAGAATTAATAGTAGGATGATAGTACTAAGTATCACGGAACAAGTTTTATAGGTCATGGGAATCTTTAGTAGATTATGTAATTACTACTTAGAATTAAGAGTGGTTAAGTCTGTACATCTCACATTCATCGTATCACATAGTAGAATATGATATCCAAGTAGAGTATTACAAAATTTATTACAAATATCTCAATCAATTTTTAGAAAAGTTTTCATTATTATAATACCAACTAATGTCTTTATCTTTGCCCCTATCAAATTAATCAATTTAAACAAAAATATTTTTATTATAATATAACAAATTCATCTATAGTTACAGTTAATTAATTGACTTTTTGTGCACACAATGAATAAGCTTCATAAGTTTCTCCACATTTTATGAGTTAAAGAATAATCAGAGGAGGAGTAGCCATTTTCTTTAAATATTGATAGATAATTGAGATGGAATAATAGAGGTGACAATAACATGTTTATATTGATGCTAATAATATCAATAAATTTTTTTTTTAGTTTAACCATGTTTTAGTATTTTACAGAGGATCTGCATGTTTGTCTTACAAAACTAGATATGTCCATTCTTGTAATACTTACAGAGAATCTGCCTAAATTAGGTTTCTGCTTCCCGGCTAG
>NJDD01003373.1:257-12701 GCA_002245505.1 Calephelis nemesis | reverse complement strand
AGGATTGAAACCATCTCCTTTCATATTTCTGTCGTCATAGCGAAGGTTTGTCGTGTCTCGTGCTGAAGGAAAAATTATAGGGTTGCATATAACTCCTAAGATCCCGGCAAAAAAACCTCTTTTTAGTAACAGTAACACATCAATAACAATTGTGGTATTTTCATAAAATAATATAATGGTAAATGTAATCTTGTAAATAAACTAAAGTTTTGATTAAATACCACATTTACAAGTAGGCACTTTACTTGCGACTTCGTCGGCTTAGAATAGTAACGATTTTCGTACAAGTTTGTTCATCCCTTATTGTAGTGCGCTGGGGTTGATTTTTGAAAAAAAAAATGCTTGAACTCCAATCTACAGTTATATGCATATAAAATTTCATTAAAATCAGTTCAGCAGTTTAGCCGTGATAGATTAAAAAAAACTGTCCTTAAAACCCTTTCTGTATCATTGTGCTGCATATGTGCTTCTCCTTCAAATATCAATAAAACCAGGATATACTTCGCCTTAACCATGAAAAAGTGACAAAAAAAAGAGACAGAAAATCTATATACATTGGTGCGATCTCCTGAAGGATCCAGCAAAGAAACAGGTTATATGAGTGCTTAATTTAAAAAAGACTAGTAAAATAAAACAACATACTAAAGAATTATTTTATTAAGTGGATCAAAGTGAATTTAAAGTCTATGTCTATATACCTAAGGTACAAAATAAGGCTATCGTGAAATGTGAAGACGCTTAATTAAGGCAGTTCTTGCAGACCATGTGCAAAGGATTTACATCTATTATTTACATAGAGTTAGTCTAAAAGTCTTATTTTAAATACCTAGGATAATAGAATTGGTCGAATTGCTATATTAATAAAGCGTTTAGTTTTTAAATACAAGCAAACTCAATTTATAAGAAATCCTTACAGAATTAGGTCTCTTATATACTATTGTTAACTAATGACAACTGAATTGGTACCCTATTTTAATACTAAAATTAGCAATATCCCATATATTAACACCATTTTGCCAACAATGTTACCAACAGTACCAATATATCTATACGTTTTTCAGAACCTTTACCATGAGTTTGTATAGATTACGTTCGGTAAGTTACGTGTCGAAATCTGTGACACTTTTGGTCTAAAAATGTGTTTTCCTTAGTTACCAATAGAGGCGCTGTTCAGAGTTTTTATACAAATAATTTGCAGAGACGGTCAGGGGCGGATTTCCCAATAGGCCGAGTAGGCCCGGGCCTAGGGCGCAAAATTTAGGGCGCGGCAAAATTTAGGGGGCGGCAAAATTTTCTCTACTCAGAAAGCCAGGCAAAAGACAATTTGTGAATAACGATTCATTGCTTCTACAAATAGTAATGGTAAGAATCAGTATCTGAAATACTGATTGAGATAATTAAATCATTTAGTGATTATCGTTATTTTTTTTTCATTTTTATTTAATTTCTATAGTTCATTTAATTTTGCAAGCTTAACAGCACATAAGGGGAGGAGGGGGGCGGCAATCTTTCGTAGGCCTAGGGCAGCCAACGTATCAAATCCGCCCCTGGTGACGGTAGCGACTACCGTAAACTTGATAAGATGTAAACTCATGGTAAATGCTCTGATAAATTTATTTGCTTCTGTTGATCGCCTTGATTGTTGCTTCAAAAGAAGTTCTTTTTCTTTCGTTTTAAGTTTTGTAAGTATTTCAAAAGAAAATATGATGCAGCTGCGATCTGAATAGTTACTAGATTTAGTAATGATTTCGAAAACTATTTTTACACGCCTTCAGGACCAGGTTTTCCCGTGTTGGCCCGGGCTCCTTTGCAGAATAGGCCATCTGCCTTTCTTGCCAGGCAGCTCGTAAAAGGCGAGCATAGGCTTATCATTACTCACACCGTGACATCTGACTAGGTGGTAGAGTTTCGCAACGACTCACCCGGATTGGTACCACCGCCTTACCTATTCCTGCCGCCATAACGTAATGACGTGTTCCGATTCGGAGGGTAAGGTAGCCGGTAAACTTACTTTTGCTTGAGGCCTAACATCCCGGCCTCAGGTTGGCAACGCACCATTACCACCTTTGGTGTCTCTAGGCGGCCTGAATTTTTTAACATCAGGAAATCCGTCTGCTTGTTTGCCTTCCAATGTCATTAAAAAAATGCAATGAAGTTACTTCTTTTGTTGTAATAATGTACTTCAACTGTTATCACCAGAATGGCCTAACAATTTTGAAGAATTTCTAGATAAATGCTATTCATTTTAGCTGTTGATAAAAATGGTGAGTACTTATTTAACGGGTTTGACGATATCATGCTAATATTATAAAGAGGAAAACTTTGTTTGTTTGTTTGGTTGTAATAAATAGGCTCAAAAACTACTGGACCGATTTTAAAAATTCTTTCATCATTCGAAAGCTACATTATCCACGAGTGACATAGGCTTTGTTTCATCCAAATCGGTAAAGTAGAAGCCAAGTTACGCAGGCGAAGTTGCGTGAAACTGCTAGTCTATCATAAAGGAGGCTTTTTCAACAAATTGTTTTAAAAACAAGCATGCGTCTAAATATCACTATAGCTTAAACTAAGCGCAGACGTTATTATCAAAAAAAATTAAACACCGTTGAAACACATCCTGCCCTAAGTTATTTGTGGATCTGCAATTTTGTTAGTTCATTTTTTATCAAAATTTGAAGGTGTTCTTTTTTTCTGTCTTACTACAAAAAAGACATGTTTAAATAAACACCCTCTAAAATTGACATCAGAACAACATGCATCATATGACGTGGCAGTCTTTTATTTGTCGAGAATCCTATTAATATTATAAATGCGAAAGTTTGTATGTATGGATGTATGGATGTTTGTTACTCTTTCACGCAAAAACTACAGAGCCGATTACGATGAAATTTGGTATGTAGGTAGCTGAAGACCCAGAATAACATATAGGCTACTTTTTATCCCGGAGTTCCCGCGGGATTGGGACTTACTAGGGTGAAACCGCGGGGCGCAGCTAGTCTAAGATAATTTTAGAAAAACATTGGTTAAACTAGTGTTTTTTTAGTAAGATAAGCACATGATGGTATGATACCGTGTTATAGGAGTATCGCTTTGCTTTACTCATACTAATTTTCAGATATGAGATTATTCATTCTTTTTTTTATTTTTTTTTAATTGACAATTTCATTGACATGATAATATTTCAAATGATTTTAAATGGTTTATCGGTGAGGCTTTCACTTTTTTATAAGTTAGAATTACGACCCGATTGCCTATTATTAATTTATTACTTAAAAAAACATTGGCGTAATGCAGTATTTTGCAAAAATATTATAAAGTATTTTAAAATAAAATTCACCCTTGAAGCTTACTTGAGCGACTCATATTACATGCATATGTTTCTTTATAATCGTAGATAAATAATCGAGTAGGTCAACTGATGGTACTCTTCCTCGTTTAGAAAAGAGATCAATAGAACTCCATAAAAAGTGTAAAAAGTTGCCTTTGAATCTGCTTTGATTATGTTCCAGGAAAATCAAAGAAAATACTGTTTTTTACTTACTAAAATACTATTTCGTTTTTAAGTTTTGTTACGTTGTTTACTGAGCTTTAAAAGTACACCAATGTCTTATTATTTACAAATAATCTTTATCTAGGACAGAAACTCTAAGGCAAGGACAGTTAAATATTGATATAGGAAGGAAAATAAAGTAGTTCTTACAATGGCAGTATGTGAGAGAAGCGAAGAATTGTTTTTCAAGTTTGGAGACTGCACATGTGTTTTTTTCTTTTAATGCTATATAAATAAAATATAAATACACTTAACATTATGGTCAAATCTAAACTACACGCTGATATAAAATTATACAAAGTATTTATAATTATACAATAACAGAATGTCGGTTAGTCTTTTTGTCTGGCGCATAAGGTTCCAATTTCGCTGGTTCGGTGTTCAAGGCGCTGTAGTCGACAGGGAATGGTGGTTGTGGGAGTGAGTCCTTCGGTGGGACTAGAACCCACTGTCCTGGCCCATTCGGGTTCTTACCCATTAACCAATTCGTAAAACAATGAACATATGTCCCGTAGTCTAGGATCAGGTATCCGTTCTGTAAAGAAAATGTATTATTTAAATAAACAACGTTCATATTATGTAAATGTAAACTGTCAGGTTTGGTATATAATAATATATAATAACGATGACGGTATATAATAACGATAGAAACTATTTTTATTTCACACTAGCGGTCCCGACGAACTTCGATCCGCCCGTTCAGTTTCTATGGGAAAAAATAAAATGTTTTTTTTCTAGTTTCCTCGCAGTTTTTCCTATTTCTTATCTTTTAAATCTTCCCTGGACCTAACACATAATTTAAAACCAACATTAGCTAAATCACTTTAGCCGTTCTCGAGTTTTAGCGAGCCTAACGAACAGCTATAAGTACCTATTTATATATACATATCTTATCGGGCTTTTCTATTTGCCTCATTGAAATATGTTTTTTTTTTTATGACACTGGAAGGCAAACAAGCAGACGGATTTCCTGATGGTAAGAAATTCCCGCCGCCTAGAGACACCAAAGGTGGTAATGGTGCGTTGCAAACCACAAGCCGGGATGTTAGGCCTCGAGCAAAAGTAAGTTTACCGGCTACCTTACCCTCCGAACCGGAACACGTCATGACGTTATGGCGGCAGGAATAGGTAAGGCGGTGGTACCAATCCGGGTGAGTCGCTGCGAAACTCTACCACCTAGTCAGATGTCACGGTGTTAGTGACGGCAAGCCTATGCTCGCCTTTTACGAGCTACCTGGCACAGGAAGGCAGATGGTCTATTCTACAAAGGAGCCCGGACCAACACGGGGGAATATGTTTACAAATTAAAGTAATGACACATTATATTTACAAGAGATTGTTATGATGAGCAATTTATCTAGCGCTATTATCTGTTGAATATATAGATGTTTTAAACCATTTCATTAGTCGAATGAACGTCAGCTTTGATTCTCCACAGGACAATACCCTCCACCTCCCATGGCCCTACCAACCATCATGGTTATACGGGCCGAAACGCGGGAGGTGCACGGGATCTGCTGATCTGAAGAGAGCCTTAGCTCTCCTTCCCGTGCACTTCTTGACTCCCTACGAGTTCTTTTTTATTTCAACCTATTGTTCCTTTGACCTTCTCCCCATTATGGGGCGGTCTGATCCTTCCCAGTTGGGAACGACGTCACAGTCACGACACTTGTTCTTTGTTGGTGTTTGATTTTCCACAGTCACAGTTATTTGTATGATGAATTTAAACCCTGATTAGGACTAGAAAATAGTGTATTTAATTTATTTCGATATCTATAGCTGTGTATAGGAACCCTAACTACACCCATAACAAAATACACTTATGTTACTCAAATACATCTCTGTGGTCTAGCGGTTCAGTTATTGGACGTGACTGCATGAGGTCCTGGGTTCGAGTCCCGGGTCGGGCAACAAAAAGGTAATTGGTTTTTTCCAATTTTCTAATTAAAAGAAATGTTGCTCGGGATAGGATATATGACCGGTTGGCGATAAGCTTGCCACCTATCACATTATGGGGCTTAGTATCTTCGGCTAGTCGTGGGTGCCCTAGTTGTGCCTCTTCGGGGATATGGGCGTGAAGATACTCAAATACACGATGGGCACACATAGCGGTAAATAAATTGGTGTATTGTTTCTGGAAATATTATTTTTAATTTACTAAGTTTTAGTTTGGACAGCCTCGTTGGTAAATACGCTAAAAGCTACCGCTTACTCCCGGGAAACGCATTCTATTCTTGTTAGAAGCAGATATACAAGTGATGAACTTTGTATTATTTATAGAGATAATAGAGCATAATTATAATTATTACCTATTACAAGTCAAGTAAGTAAAAATCAAGGACTACATAAAAATATTAAATACGTGAGTTCAAATGGTCTAGAAGAAATAAGGGTCATTCAAAAGGTCTGTAATGAAGACTCGGGGTCTTTCATTCATTTTTAAATAGAACGCTTCTTTTGAAATACACTTAGTCATATCGGTCGTGAATTTAATGACATAATGTATTTGGGGGAGCTTTTAATGATTTGTATAATAAATATCCCTGGACAAGTTACGCAAATTGAATCTAACCATAAAGTAAGCAAATTATATGCTTGTGTTATGGGTGTTGACCAACGATTTTAATACATAGAAATCGTTAGTAGTTAGTTAGTATCTTTACGCCCATATCGATATGCTCGTGGTCTAACATCCCATACTAAAATAATGAGAAAAAAGTTGGGGGAAAAAATAATTAAAATCTCGACCCAGATATAATAATTAGGTGATGCTTTTAAAAATAACGCGTGTTAAGATAAAAAGCGTATAAAGTTTTAGTAATTGGTAGTGTTTTTGTTAAAATCTCAATAGCACGGTATGGAGGTCGCGTATCTACAAGCGTGGTTCTTTTGTATGATTATAGTTTTCGACCTGAACGTTGAATACAGCTGCATACAGAGTTTTAATCACAGGTATACCGATACCTGTGATTTATATCGGTATATTTGTTTAATGTTTATTGAGTTGATACCTGTGATTTAGGTATTTTGAAGACATTTTTCCAAACATCATTTTAGTACCGATGCCTTATATATTTGTTACATAGCTTAAACAATATTTAACTTTAATAACATTTAAAGATTAATAAATAAATATCCCTGGACAAATCACACAAATTAATCTAACCCCAAAGGAAACAAACTTTAAAACTGTGTTATTGGCGTTAGTCAACAATAGTAGGTAATAAATACACGGAAATATTTGAATAGATACTAGTATAAATAAAATACTTATCCTCACTTATAAATACAGAAACCTTCGTTCATCTCACTAATGTCTACCCCCTTCGGGAATCGAATATAGTAAGTATTGATTCAAAGGTCGCCAATGACAGATCTAACATTTGTAAACTTCAATAAGGGCCACTTGCACATCCCTGGGTTAAGTATTTAACTCTAATTTAGCTTCTTAGTAGGGTTCAATCGCTTTATATTTGAAAGTTTAGCTCTTCGTTAAAGTTTACCTAGCAACGTGCAAGTGGCCCTAACAGAGCCGGCAAATGACAGGCAAATGTAATCATCTGAAAGTTTTTATGGGTAAACACTTTTTTAGGCTTTAGCATTAGGAATATAACTATGTGAAAAAGAAATATTTTAACATGTTTAACGATAACTAAACTTGGATTTATCCTTCTTGCTAGTTAAATATTCGGACAATTTTCAAACCGCAACAAGGCTTTGATGAACACTGACGTTTTGACGACAGGAGTAGTTAAATTTGTTGCGGACATTGACCTCCTAGTCCGACTGCACTAGTAGAAAAACTTAGCTATTTAAGTTGGTAGATTATTATGTATACTATCGATTAATGGGGTAGTTACATACAAAAACCTCAATAGCTACTGTATTAGTAATCGACTTAGATTATATATATATAGAAAGTATTTTCACGCCCTATTGTATATGTAAGTATCTTCACGCCCATACCCCCGAAGAGGTAGGCAGAGGGGTAACCAGGGTACCCACGACTAGCTGAAGACACTAAGTCCCACAATGTGATAGGTGGCAAGCCTATCGCCAACCGGGCACATATCCAATCCGGAGCACCTTTTTTTTAGAAAATTGGAAAAACCAGATTTTCTTTTTGTTGGCCGACCCGAGATTCGAACCCGGGACCTCATGCAGTCAAGTCCAACACCTGAAACGCTAGACCACAGAGGCGATACTTAGATTATAATAACTTAAAATAAAGAGAAAAGATAGTTAAAAGCCATAAAGGAAGTCGGAAATAAAAATGAAGACGACCTAATGGAACGTTAGGTTATTGGTTGGGATAAGACAAGAAAATATGGATGCTATAGTCCTTGCAAATAGGAGCATAAGCTTGGTTCTCATGTCTAACACGAGGAGTAAGTAAGAGTCATAAGATTCTCCAGTTGGTTTTAAATACTACTTACGCTCGTCATCCTATCGAATGCTGTGTCTATGATCTCGTCCACCCTGCTGGCTGTAAGTCCTATTACTGATCTGTAAAACGCTGCAAGCGCGGTCTTCGTGATATCTCCATTACCTTTAAAAAGAAAGAAACTTTTAGATACTACAAATTTAGACAAAAAGTTATCATACTAAAATGGTGAAATAAACATATATTACGCCAAGTCCTTTACGGAGTAAGCAGAGGGTATCGAGTGACAAATGTTACGATTCTTACAGACTTGTTTAGCTTCTTCGACATTACTCTTTTCATACAAACACGCTGGTTTTGGATACTCTTTAATCCATCTTGGATAAGACCCGAGTAATTTAATTGTGGTATGTCAACTTAGGTCTCTCCAGGTACCTACATCCATTCACACTCGCATTGTATCTTTTGTCAGTCATTCTTTCCACATGACCCATCCAACGGAGTATGTCTTTTCTCATTTTTTAAACCAACAATTAAACCCACTCTTGCTCGGATTTTACTGTAGCGAATGCGGTCAGCAATCGTGACAGCTTTAAAAATAAAACATATACATAAAATTAAGTATACATCAATTTGTAATTATAATTGAAGCGAAGGAACGTTGTATATAACCGACTTCGATTTCATAAGGACGTCATCTGGGTACACAAAATAAAACATTTTCCTTGATTTCCCTGAGATTCCATATTAAAATCTCGACTTGGTGACAATGAGATCAACTCGGAAGTTACGCTCTTTCAAATAAAAAAATAATTTAAAATCGATTCGCAAAATGACGTAGAAATCGGGTAAAAATATAGGAGTTGAACTTTATGTATGTAGGTAACCTCCTCCTTTTTTAATATCAGCTAAAATCGAGGATAATCAATTATGAGATTCCAAGCTAGAAACCTTATTCCTTATTAGTATTCAATTCTTTGCTTCTTAATAATTATATACTACTATATGTCACCCATACCTTTCCATATCAATTTGAATTATAACCAAACATATTTTCGTAATGTGCTTAAAAAGAAATACAAACTTACTCTTTGCATATATCATACATTTTCATAAATACTTGAGATACGTAGTATAATACAAACATTTAGAAAATATTTTAAATTCTTGTCTGTCTGTTTGTCCGTTATTGTTTTCCAGTCGCGATTTAAGCCGAACTACTGAACCGGTCGTGGCAAAATTTGGCTAATGAGTACTTCCGTTTACTTTAAGAGTTCCCGTGGGAGAGAGCTAAATTAATAACTTGGCTATAATTCATAAATACGGAGTCTTATTTCATATTTTGTTAGATATTTTTCCAGATTCAAATAGATGTTTTTAAGACATTTGAACCATACTTTTTTTATATATCTTGGTAGTGCTTTTAATAAGTCTACCACGGCTGTAGAAAAGAGATTATGTCCAAGGATTTGTGAGAATGGCGCTCTGGGTAAGCTCTTTCAAAGCGAGGTTTTGAGTCTGGGTGTTAAGTAATTCCTTGCTTATCCCTATCCTTTATGGTATCGAGAGTTGGGTATGTCCGAATCAGCATTATAGTAGGAAATGAAAATGCGGTCAAATTGTGATCGCTCTGGAAAAATTATGGTCTTAGACTCACCGACCGCATTTGCAACAATGAGATCAAAGTAGAAGTGGGTTTTGCAAGAAAGTATTGGTGTGAAAATGAGAAAAAGTTTATTCGGTGATGTGGAAAGATTGGCAAATCAAAAGTTGTCATAAAATATAATGCGGATGTCGATGGGTGTAAGTACCCGAAGACTTACACCCATCGGCATCCTAGGTCAAGAATCTAGGTCGGTTGACATTCTACGATCAAATGCTTGGTTTTAGCCTGAGGGTGGTTCTACAAGATCTTAAACCGTAATGTAGTAAGACGGGGCTGCAGAAACCACCTGGTTGGCCGCCTTGTTGGTCAAAAGGTTAGTGTACGTATCTCACTTCACCGATCAACGGCGAGGCTCGGATTTGATTTCCAACGGGGTCAGGCATACGTGTGACATGAGATGTCTGCATTTATGATCTGAATTTTTATTCAATTTAAACTGGCATCTATTTTAGTATTTCTATGTGTCAGTATCGAATAACACCTATAACATAAGAATATACTTTGTGCAATTTGTTTTTTTTTATCTTTCGATAGTCTGCCTGCCCCGTTAGGGTCTGAATATGTATATCAAGTAGGTATGAAGTATAAGGCCAAAGCGAATAATTTAAGTAGTAGTACTATATGTGTAAATTCGATTTAAAACAGAACTTTAAGTTATATCTATGTGCATGAGATACTTTATAATATAATCATATAAGCTGGTAAACTTATTCAGGTAAGAGGCTTAACATCCCAGACTCTGATTGGAAGCCTAATACTTCAATGTAACGGTATCTATAGGCGGCTTGTATTTCTAACTATACGGAAATCCTCTGCTTGTTTGTCTATTACATTCAAATTATATAAACCAAGTCTGTTTAGCTACCAATCTAACGTCTAAAGATAATAAGTATTAATAAAGTAGGAGTAAAATTAAGTTGGTATTATAGTCTGTATGACAATGTATCTAATAAAAGCAATGCCAGGGAACTATGGAATAATTTAGTCCAAGCTTATTAAAAAAGTATCTTCACGCCCATATCCCCGAAGAGGTAGGCAGAGGCACAACTAGGGCACCCACGACTAGCCGAAGATACTACGTCCCATAATGTGATAGGTGGCAAGCCTATCGCGGGCACGTTTCCAATCCCGACCAAAATTTTTTATTAGAAAATTGGAAAAATCCAATTTTCTTTTTATTGGCCGACCCGGAATTCGAACCCGAGACCTCATGCAGTCAAGTCCAACACCCGGACCGCACGACCACAGAGGCGATATTATTAAAAAAAATAGTTAGAATTCTTAGTTAGAATCTATACAAATTTTATAAAGCTAAAGAATTTGTTTCTTTGTTTGCTTTAACGTGCTAATCCTTAGAGCTACTAGTACGTTAGTACTTACTATTCTGTGCTACTAGTCCGATTTGAGAAATTATTTCAGTGTTAGATAGAGTATATTTTATCGAGGAAGGCTATATGCTACAACATATTATCACGCTAAGACCAACAGGAGTGGAGTGGTAATAATAATATTTCAATTCCAAGCGGATAGAGCTAGTATATCTATATATTAATACGTGATTCTAAAACTTTGTACCCCTTTTTACGAAAATTGCGCGGACGCAGGGGAGAATAAAATTTGGCACACTTATAGTTCATATGTAGGAGAAGTGCAGAACGCTTATATTTTTCAATTACAATATACTTTAAAATTATGAAGTACATTAAATCAATAAATAAAATAATAATAAAATAATGTTACCCACACTACTATGCATTTGATACACACAAACAAATATGTATATTGACGATAACGATAAAAGATCACAGATTATATAGCGCACTAAAAAGTTTGGAAACAAAGTAATTGGTTCTTAGAAATGAAGATGGCGTTCTTATCAACAAGATGTTAAAGTTTGTTATGGTCGAATTTCGACCAACGGGCGACCACTTGTATTTATAAAAGGGACTCCTATTAGCTTAATTTACAGCAATGTTCAAATGAACTTTTATATACTCGTATAAATAGCCGCTTGAGATTGACCGATCTTTAATGTATTGATTTCCTTTTTGGCTTGAGTAGCAACATAACTATAATAATATAAAAAAGGAAACACCTAAAAAAATTTGGTAAAACAATACGTTCGGCACGATGTTTGCTGGAACAGCTAGTAAAAATTAAAAAAATCCTGACTATTGGGATTATATTTGGCATCGAGTCAAATATCTTACATTTGATTTACAAACTACGAAATAACTTGTTTCGGAAAGAAAATAAAATTTAGAGGAAAGCGGAAGTTGGCCGTTGTGAATTTAAAATTCGAACGAAATATTTGGCTGTAAGGAGTGTGGTGTAAATGCCAACAATTTGTATTTGGAAACGAACCAGAATTGTACGTTATAAATAAATAAATGTCAGTGGAAAAATGGCATTCATCCATTGCACATATTTCTTTAAATTTTGGAAGAATCTCAGTAACCCATCCCATTTTTACAAGCTTACAACGTAAAGAAACTTTAAAGCATCTATTCTCAACCGATTGGACTTGAACCGTCTTTACCAGGGGTGGGCAAATTCTTTTGACCGCGGGCCGGTAAGTTAAAAAAATCTAGTGGCGGGCCAGTAAATTATAATTAATCTTGAGGCGGGCCGGTTTATTAAAACACCTTAAATTAGCAGTAAATATTACGATTATAAAACGTTGTATAAAAATAACATAAGACATTCTTTATTTTATTTTACAATCCTTTATTAAAATAATATCAATTTATAAAGTCTTAACATATTATGAAATAAGCAATATATATATGTTTGCAGTATTGATTCAGTATCTTAATTGTTCAAATTTCAATAGTCTTTTATCAT
>NJDD01003367.1:1319-16922 GCA_002245505.1 Calephelis nemesis | reverse complement strand
TCTTCTCAGCAGGGCAGAATAGAAGGTAGGCAGGATGCTTTAAAAGACGAACTCAGACACAACTATCACATTAAATATATGTAAAACATTATTTTATGAAACCAAAAAATATGGAGTTATATCAAGCGTAAATGGTAAATTTAATTGTCTACTACAATCCTTAAGTTTGTAACGTTCATGACCATTCTTCCAGGAAACTAGGTGGAGTATCAGCCCTATCAGAAGAGTACACATCACCAACCCCCTTATCCCCAGTGAACCAGTCCCCCAGGAAAGATGGGAGCGTTACTTTAAACCTCCACAAGTCTATAGATGACTGCTTTGATGCTTTGGACTATGAGAAAAAAATATCAGAACCGAAACGACTGAGGTAATCAGTGTCATCCTTGTATCATTATATTAACTAGTGGTCGCCCGTTGGTCGAAATTCGACCATAAAAAATTTCAATATCTTGTTGATAAGAACGCCATCTTCATTTCGCAAGACCAACTACTTTTGTTCCAAACTTTTTAGTGCGCCATCTGTGATCTTTTATCGTTATTATCAATATATTTGTTTGTGTGTGTCAAATGCATTGAAGTATTATTATTAAAAATGTTAGCGTTCTGCACTTCTCCTACACATAAACTATAAGTGTGCCAAATTTTATGCTCCTGCGTCCGCGCAATATTCGTAAAAAGGGGTCCAAAGTTTTGGCATCACGTATTACATTTAGATTATTTCAATACTACAATAGGCTACCACACTTATGGGATAGACAAGCAAACAGGCAGACTGATTTCCTAAATATTTTTAAACGAAGACTGAGTTCAAGTTCAATATGCTGTAAAATTATATCTCTATTAAAAAAATTGGAAATAAATGTAATCTTTAAAAAAGTATTTTCACGCTATCACCGAAGAGTTAGTCAGAGGTAAACTAAGGGCAACTATGATTAGACAATAAAGTTTGTCTTTCTTAAAACAACATGAAAATAATTATCTTAAAAAAAAGTATTTTCACGCCCTATCCACGGAAAGGCAGTCAGAGTTAAACCCAGGTCACTCATGATTAGTCAAAAGTACTATCTCTAACTGGGTACTTGTGCTATCCCATGTAACATTATCTCTTTAGAAAATTGAAAAAACACATTTTGTGTTGTTGACCTGGAATCAAATCTGGAAGTTTGTTAGTCAATGCCAAAACCGGACCATTAGACCACTGAGGCAACTGAAAATTTAAAGTGTTAAATGTTTTATAACATACATATCTTCACGCCAAGTCCCTTACGGGGTAGGCAGAGAGTATCAAGTTCCAGACCTCACGATCCTAGCAAACCTGTCTTAATTCCTTCACATTCATTACCCTTATCATACAAACACGCCGGTTTCAGAGACTCTTGAAACCACCATCGGATAATATCCGAGTGATCTGATAATGTTATAATATCTAATATATTTTATTACCATTATAAATGTGTATTTTTATCATCAACAATCTTTGCTGCTACATCAAACTGTCTACGTTAATCAATCATATCAATCTTAAAACTGTAATACATTGATTAAATCCTTATAAGCTTAATTAGTAGAGCATCGTCAGCGTATCGCATGTCGTAGGATCAAATCCTGTATACTATGTTTTTTTTAAATGTGGAATGTTTTCCCTTAATAATAATAATAAAACTTTATTTGCCTTAGTAAATGGGGTACATCGCAGGTCTTAATTTCTAAAGTTAGTTTCGCCTGTTTTACCATTCAATGGTATGCAAATTTGTTGTGCTACTCAAATCACTGTTTTACATATTTTTTTAACATCGTTTCAATAAGTCAAATCAATCAAATTTACATCTCACAAAAACTATTATAGTAGGTATATATTTAACTTATTAAATTACAATTTTAAAAATATTTTACTAGTTCATAAAATTATAATTACCTCGTATGGAATCTCAAAATAATATATATGTAATGTAATAATAAAAATGCCAAAATAATATAATAAATGGAATTACAAAAGTCAGTAAAATGTCCCTTGCAAGGAAATACTCCTAAAATTACATATTTTTTTAGATCCTTAAGCTGCAACGACTCATTTAGCATAGTTTTCGACGAAAATGCCTCCAAGACCCCACATTTAACTTGTGATGACCCCACTAAACAAGATGTGACCCAAAACGGACCCAATAATGGAGGTAGTGGTGATGACTCATTCATAGTGTTCGCGAACACCGACCAATCAGGAATGTCGAAGGACAAGGAGGTTTCTAACAAGTGGTTGGAGAAAGTGAAAGATTGCCATAGTTATGTACAAAAAGAAAGTCAAAGCTGTAGGAAGAAAAAGGTAAGTTTTGAAAAATGTGCGGCTAATACATTTGCGTTTTTGACATGACTAACATTTAATTTAGAAATAACAAAAATAAAAATATACCATTTTTTAACGGAACAAGGTATTTATTTTGTACTAGCTACTAGCTGATCCAGTTAACTTAGTTTTGCCTAATACATTTTTTTATAGAAAAGTCAATAGTTAAAGCACTAAAATCGCTTTTCGATATAGGGGTTGATGGTTTAAGGGTGAACAATTGGAATTGTAGTGTCTTCACGCCCATATCCCCGAAGGGGTAGGCAGAGGCACAGCCAGGGCACCCACGACTAGCCGAAGATACTAAGTCCTACAATGTGATAGGTGGCAAGCCTATCGCCAACCGGGCACATATCCTATCCGAAGCAACATTTTTTTTATTAGTTTATATGTATATAGTATTAAAATCGGAAAAACCGAATTGTCTTTATGTTGTCCGACCCGAGATTCGAACCCGGGACCTCATGCAGTCAAGTCCGACAACTGAACCGCTAGACCACAGAGGCGATTGGAATTGTATGTATTTTTAACGGCAAATTCTAAAGAGTAACATCCAACCAAATATGTACTGAACGTTTAAACTAAAACAGTATTTTTATCTATAGTTTCAAAGCCTTGTAAAAGTGAAACCGTTTGTCTAAAGAGTAGCGTAAAGACTTGAATAAAGTGTATAAGGGATTAGTGATGTGTTTTACTACGAAAAAGTGTGTGTAAAAAAAAATAACAAAAATATGTTGTCTAAAAAATAAAATTTCGGATTATTGATCATTTAGGGGTGTAAAGTACAGTTTGCGTCCTATTTTTGAACCTACTGAATATACACACAACAAAAAATTATAAGACTCGGATTAAGTCTTTTCAAAAGAGCTTTTTTTACATACACTGGCATAAGAGCTTGCTTTCTCCATTAGTTGAGAGGGCTCGATATTTGCATATAAGGTTTTAGTATAGCATTCTAATAAAGAAATCTATAACAAATATAATAAGGGTTTGCAATCTGGAAAAAAGGATGCGGTATTCCGTATGATCCGGCATTATTTAGCGCTTACCAAATCCAGTACCAATATATCGGATTCGGTGCTAGCAATTTTTGGCAAAATATCAGATCTGTGGCATGACAACAACAAAGGCCAACTGATTTTAGTCGTAGGCAATAAAGTCAGGCTATAACTCTTTAAAAATATCTTCACGCCCATATTCCCGAATGAGCAGACAGAAGCACAACCAGGGCATCAACGTCTAGCCGAAGATCCCACAATGTAATAGGTGTAGGTGTGTAATAAATCCAATCCAAGGGAACATTGTTTTTATAAGAAAATTGAAAGTACTTGATTTCTATTTTTTTTTTGTTGCCCGACCTGGGGATCCGACCCGGGACCTCAAGAAGTCAAGTCCGACGCTAGACCGCTTGAACACAGAGGGGATTTGCTATTTATTTTGCCTTTATTAGATTTCAAACATTTTGACGTCGAGATATTGCCACCCGTTATTTATTAATCGGTAAAAATAACAATCGGAAAAATATGTTATTTCAGAAAGGCCACACCCGTCATTGGTCTCTTGATATGTGCGTTCGTGAAGCGAAAGGAGAAGAGGGGCAAAAGCCGGAAGCGTATGCATCCAGCAAGATGTATCTCTACATACAGATGCAACTCTGCCGAAGAGACAGTTTGCACGACTGGTTGAGGAACAACTGCACTTGGGACAAGAGGCGACATCAGGTCAGAAAGGAACTATTGTTATACACACTATTGTTTGCATTATGTATACTATAATGGATGTATGTATATAATTTATACATATAATAAATCTGTAGAGGGGTCAATTCTGTACATTGAAAATATTGAAAAAATAAATAGCAGGGGGTGTTATTGGATCGATACCAAACCCAAAGATGTGATTAAAAAAATTTTGTCTGTCTGTCTGTATGTTCAGGCATCACGTGAAAACTAACGGTTCGATTTCGATGATGGTCCTTATTATCCTGGGCATAAAATGGGATACGTTTTATCCTGGAAAAATACGTAGAAAAAAATCTTAATTTTTCAGTTATATCACGCGAAGACCGACAACCGCGCGGACGGAGTCGCGGGCGGAAGCTAGGGTGTAATATGTGTTTTGAAACAACGTAAACTACCATGCGTTTAACACACAAACAAAAATATTGATAACTAGCAGTTTCACGCAGCTTCGCCTGCGTATCTTGGCTCCGACTATACCGATTTGGATGAAACAAAGCCTGTGTCACTCGTGGATAATGTAGCTTTCGAATGGTGAAAGAATTTTTAAAATCGGTCCAGTAGTTTTTGAGCCTATTCATTACAACCAAACAAACAAAGTTTTCTTCTTTATAATATTAGAATGATGATAAAAGATCACAGATGGCGCACAAACTTTATGCATAATGTTTGGAAGCAAAGTAGTTGGTCTTGATCAATAAAGATTGTGTTCTTATCAAAAAGACTTAATAATGTTTGAACATATTTATTAGCTTATATGTATTTAAAATTTAATATGTTTGACTTTTAATCACTCAAAGTCCACTAGCACATAGAAATACATAGATAGCAGAATAAATTTAATAAACACCCAGACATGAAGACATCTAAATGTTGATCACAAAAATGCCTGCCCCCCGTCGGGAATCGAAGAGGACTTACTTAATATTACAAACTTCTAATTAATACATTTTCTTTTAGGTGAAAACGCTCTTCAGCCAGATAGTATCAGCAGTGGAATACGTCCACCTGGCTGGCCTGATCCACAGGGATCTGAAGCCCAGCAACATATTCTTCGCACAGGACGGCAAGGTGAAGGTCGGCGACTTCGGTCTGGTGACGACCATGAGTGACAACTCGCAAGATGGTGAAGAAGTTGATGTCCACACTCCTCATACGAGACATACACGACGTGTTGGTAAGTGTTTTAAAATCGCCTTTAAAATTTAAAGAATAAATAATTCTTAAAATCGTCGCTGTAGTCTAGCGGTCCGGCTTCGTATTTGACTTCTTGAGGTCCAAGGTTCGATCTTCAGATCGGGCAACAAAAAAGGTAGAAAATGTGTATTTCTCAATTTTTCACTAAAAATAACGTTGCCCCCGGGATTGAATATGTACCCGGNAAGTGTCTTCGGCTAGTCGTGGGTGCCCTAGTTGTGCTTGTGCCTACCTCTTCGGAGATATGGGCATAATAAACTTACTTACATTATATTTAGTAATTTTAAGCATGAGGATGTGACGACCTCATCGCCCACCAGTGAAATAATCTAGTGATTTAGATTGTTAGATTAACTATCTATATTGATTTAGGTCAGACAGATTAAATAATAATATAGTCTATAGTAATTCTAACTGCTTGTTTGTCTGCATATTATATTGTACAGGAATAATTAAAGATATTGCTGCTTTTTATACTGTAAATAGTTTTCTTATAACGGAAGCAGAAGATTTTTTTTATATATGACAAGAATACTTACTTGTTTTTATTTGAATATCCAGGCACTCGTCTGTACATGTCCCCGGAGCAGCTGGCGGGCCGCGCCTACAGCTACAAGGTGGACATATACTCTCTGGGGCTAGTGCTGTTCGAGCTGCTGCAGCCCTTCGCCACCGACACCGAGAGGATCGCCACGCTGGAGAACCTCAGGGCTGGACGTTTCCCAAAACACTTCACGGAGAATCATCCCAATGAGGTAAGTTTGAGGTTTCTGTAGCAATTTGTAATATGACGCCACCGCGCGCAGTAAAACAGTGGTTTGCAAGAATTCGGATATCATCACAGCCATACAAAATCAGCCATACAAACAGTTGCCAGGTCTTATGTTATGAGAGAATATATATGTGTCTATTCCCTGAAGCTGGTGCTATCCAAGCTGTTGCAGCCATTCAGCACAAACACACTAGATAGCCTTTGGACTTGGAGAGGTCTCAATATTACCCAGGTTGGTTCAAAGAGAATTATCCTAATAAAGTCAGTATTAAATTATAAAGTAATGAGGTAGGTTTTCAATCCTAATATAATGGGGTCGATTTTACAATCTTAATATAATGATATTGATTTTTGATCTTAATATGATAATGAGGTCGATTTTTCAATCTTAATATAATGATATTTATTTTTGATCTTAATATGATAATGAGGTCGATTTTTCAATCTTAATATAATGATATTGATTTTTGATCTTAATATTATAATGAGGTCGATTTTTCAATCTTAATATAATGATATTGATTTTTGATCTTAATATGATAATGAGGTCGATTTTTCAATCTTAATATATTGATATTGATTTTTGATCTTAATATTATAATGAGGTCGATTTTTTAATCTTAATATAATGATATTGATTTTTGATCCTAATATTATAATGAGGTCGATTTTTCAATCTTAATGTAATAATTATATCGACTTTTCACTTCTAATAATATTATAATGAAGTACATTTTAGAGCCATGAGTACTTTCAGATAGGCAAGTAATTATATTATGTATATTTGTTTATTAATTATATTCGATAAGAAATATGTCTCATCTGGTCTTCTCCACTATATATAAAGGTTTTATGCAAATCATTTTAAAGTTGATCAAAGTTTAAAGTAACTGTTCTATGGTGACGAAGAGGCATGTAAATTGGTAGTATAATATCTGTTTGTCCAGACGGAAGTGCTGCGGCTGATGCTGAGCCAGGAGCCCAGCTCGCGGCCGACGGCCAGCGGGGTGAAGGCCCGGGCTCCGCTGTACGAGCCCACCGACGAACGGTTCCACTTCACCCTGCCTGCGCTCGTCGCTTGCTGACCTGCAAGGCTCAAGGCGGTCTGGTGGGACCTTGACCTCCCTCATCAAGTGATTTTGGTGATAATTAAAATTACTCACTATCAATTATTCAATATTTTAGCCCAAAACTATTTTTTGGCGTAGGGATGTGATGATCTCATCGCCAGCTAGTAAACTAGTAATTTAATGGCCTGAATTGTTCTAGTGTGTAGTCAGTTACACTTCTAACAGTCAGTTCTAATCCTTACCTATTTCTATTTGGCAACTAGTGCTCGCCATTCTCATGTTTCGGTTTATAGGGTGGGGTAACTGGAAGACTGATGCCACGAGATTGACATTGCAGTCTTCAGTTAATACCGTACAGTTAACATATTGAAGCGTCCAAGCGAATACAGTCTTAAGCGACGCGTATTTCTTACATCAGGAAATCCGTCTATTCGTTTGCCTTTCTATAAAAAAAAATTAAATATCCTTTTTTGTATCTTTTTTTATTTATTAGGGTAGTCTTATTTTATGCCAGTGAATGTTTTATTTAAAGCAATAATTATTAGGTATTATAAAAAAATGAAGACTGTTTTGTGTGTTGATCGATGGGGAAAAATAGTGTCCTTTAAAACATATTGTGGTTCAGAGGAATAACGGTTAATTAACACCAGATGCTTAAAATTCAAGCCATAGTCGTATCCAACGTTAGTAACATACCAATACCATCTTCGGTGTTTACGAGTGGTGTTTCTATTTTCTTTCAGAAATTGGTATGTTGGTTCACCTTCAAATTCTATAAAAAATATTTCATCATTTTAATCAGAGGGTTTATTTAAGTTTAACAGATTTTGGTATTTTTCCAGTATTTATCTGGAAAGAAATAATTATATTAAGTAACATTGTATATACTTATTGGACATTATTTTTATGATCCCTTGTAATTCGTTTGTATGAATGAAAATCACAATAATTTATAACTATGTTGTAGCTACAGTAGAATCTTGATTATCCGAATCAATTAGAACCAATGGTAATTCGGATAATCGAAAATCCGGATAATCGATTTCATAGTTAAATCAAACTATATTTGACATAAATATGTTATATTAAGTAATGAGTTTGACATATATACCTACGTCGTTTAGACAAAACGATATAAAAACAACTATATATGTGGTTCAAATATTATGAATTACATTTTAATATATGCCAATGTTATTTGCAATTTTAATTGAAAAAAACTTGTTATTGATCTTTGACGTAATTAGGTTTTTTATTATGTCTTAGGTTTTTTTCGTGTCATAACGTTGCGAGCTGCCATCTTCTTTCTCAATCGCACACGTAAATTTTATTAAAGAAGCAGAATTTGTTTAATGTCCGATATTGTAGGTACACACTCCTACACCGCATACTGTCAGGTTCATAATTTTTTACACCCTCGGTTATCTTAGTTTTTTATCCATTTTTGTAGATGTCAATTAAACGTTATAAGAGGAAATAAAACAAACAATAACAAACACAATCATGCAAACAAATGAAAGCGGGAGTAAACATTCGGAGGCGCGTTTAAACTTATTATGTGTCTAGTTCCGCGGTTTTAAATGTTTCAAGCAGCAGCCAGAGCCGTGGCGTGAGTCCGGATAATCGGGTTTCGGATAATCAGGATTCTACTGTATTTCGTAATTTTAAGCGATTCTTTTTTTTACTAAATCGATTTAATTTTATTATATTTTAGTATTTACGTTTATAGATAGTATGTGTTTGTCATGAGGCTTTTGTGTAGTCCCAAAGGTTTTTTTTGAAACCGCAATTTTTGGATGTTTTTTTTTGCATTTGATAGCCCAAGTATTAGAGATTATTATTAACCTGTATAATATATATACAAATGTAACCCACATTTAAAAAGCCAACCAAATTTTGAAAGAGGGTTGAGAATCGATAACACTTTCGATCGTTGATTACACAATTAAAAAAATATAATTTAAATTATAATGATTATCCACAGCAGAATACAAAATGTATGGTTACAACGTTAATAAAGTATTGAACTGGTTCCTGCCGGCCGCAATCGCATGCGCAGGCTGGTGACGTCACGACTCGTATAAGATACGACATAGCGTCACAACAAGTGAAGCATTAATGCGCACTATCTGAAACGAATGTTTGTAAAAGCAAATATTACAATTTCGCAATAATATTTCAAATGCATTGTCATTTTAGCCTTAACTGCCTTGTAATAAACTTTGGATGATCCTTTGAAAGTAACCCTGTTTTGCAAAATAGTAGCTTAGAAGTCATGTTTTATGAATTGGATCAAAGGAAAGGATCGCAAAAAGTTGCGAAACATGGTTCAGTTTTGGGCCTAAAGCCATTTACTCATGATTTCAATTCTTCCTAATCAATCCGTCATTGTCAAAAAGCTTAATATTTTTATAAAATTGGTTTGTAATTATTTTTATAGTATATATTTGTAAGTTGACTCGTTAACTGATGTAATTAAGTTTCTTAATACTGAATAAATGTTAAAACATTTGTAGTTTTTTATTTAAGCAATTACACATTTTTTTTAAATACTCGAAATAATACCGATACAAATTTTACTGCTGAACTTTCATACATGCAGTTACATTTTGCCATAGTGGCATTGCCATTGTAGTTTTTTTAAAGATTTTGTGACGTCACATTCGCTGTGGTATTTGTGTTAAATCACGTCAGTGCTCGATATTATTGAAGTGAAACTTCTTTATCGGGGTTGGAAAAAAATTTAATGTTTTTTATGATATTGGAAGGCAAAAGGCATATCATAAAATTTTTTTATGATATTGGAAGGCAAACAAGCAGACGGATTTCCTGATGGCAAGAAATTCACGCCGCCTAGACACCAAAGGTTGTAATGGTGCGTTGCCAACCTGGGGCCGGGATGTTAGGCCTCTAGCAAAAGTAAGTTTACCGGCTACCTTACCCTCTGAACCGGAACACGTCATGACGTTATGGCGGCAGGAATAGGTAAGGCGGTGGTACCAATCTGGGCGAGCCGCTGCTAAATTCTACCACCTAGTTTTCAGCTATCAAGGCTTGGGAAATCAAGCCTTTAATTTTTTTTATGTTTAAACCATATTAACCCAACATATAATCCATCCCAATATGTATAATAAAAATGTGTGCGTGTACTAGCATACACTCGTAATAAGTGAAGAAGTGAAACTTCTTTATGACGTTATTTTTCAAAAAATAATTTACTATATGCAACTTTACAGAAATTAAATAAAGTTTATTGCCAATCCCTACTCCGCTGGAGAAAGTATACTTCGAATCACGCGTGGTTAGGGATAAGAACAAAGATGGCGCGTAACGGAAAAATGTGACACGTAACGAAAAATGTTACACTAAATTTTTTTCCAACCCCGATAAAGAAGTTTCACTTCAAATATTGTTCATTCAACTTATTTGATTTCATTCAAAACAGGTCATTACTAACAAGGTCTGTGCAGCAACTTTCACCGCCTCGCCTATTCCTTCCTCAATGAAGCAGTCATCGTCCGATTCGGAAAGCCTTACACCCCAGGCCACTTAACAGCGATATACCTATAACATACAGTCATATCTTAACGCCAAGTCCCTTACGGGATAGGCAGATATGTCATCGACGGTGTATATAGACCACCGTTAATATCAGGAGAGCCGACAGATTGAACAAAATTAAAAGATTGATAACATTAAATCATTTTAATTACTTATAAATATAAATAAAACCAATATATAAACCGTGATTACATGTCAACCAACAAAATAACACTAAAATACTTAGTTAATACTTTAAAAATCAAAACAGGTCATAAATACTATGCATGAAGTATGGATTCCATGAAAATAAACACGTGTGTCTTATGCTGAAAATATCTTAGATATAAGTTCCAAAAATAAACCCTTTGTTGGATAAATAAATAACAAAATTTACGCATTGTCCATTTGAAATCTATGAACTAACGTAGGAAGCGTCAAAAAAACGAACAACATTTCACGCGAATTGTCAAAAAACTTTTGGCAACCTTCGCGTCATAGTTTCGAATAGAAAGAGAAATAATGCGCATTCAAGTTGGTAATTGTCGTCTCAATTACTTTAAATTAGTTAAATAACCAACAGTGCTATTTTTGTTGCACGCTCACTAAACTAACTTTAAATTGTCGCTATTTTCTTTCAAAGTAAAAGAAAGAGATGAAACACTTTTCATACCCGGTACAAGTCAAATCGACTGCCGACACGATAACGGCAGAAAACAATAAGACGGTGATACCAAAAATCTGACCGAGTTGGACAGGACTAAAAAGTATCTTCACGTTGGTATCGCTGAAGGGAAAGGTAGAGGTACAATAAGGGCACCCACGACTTGCCGAAGATATAACTCCCAATTAGATGTGGCAAGCCTATTGCAAATTGGGCACAGTTTTTAACCCAGGCAACGTTGTTTTCATTAATCACATTTCCTTTATGTTGCCCGAACCGAGGATCGAACCCCGGACTTCACGAAGTCAAATCCAACACCGGATCGTTAGATCACAAGCTTTGGATAGGATACAGTCTAAAAAAAGCTCAAAAATCTAAACTGTATTTTGCTACCGGGCGATGGGGTCGTCATATTCCTACGCCAAAACTACATAAGTATCTGCTTAAAGTCTAAAATAAAAGGTTAATATAACATATAGCAATGAGCTAACATACTTAAACAATAATTATAAACAATTATATAAATTTAGTAATTAGTAATTTATACAAGAATTACTTAAAGTACAGTTATGTATACTTATTTATTTATTTAGAGTGATGTAAAGCTCTTAATTTTATCACATCTATAATTATCACATATATGCATGTATATTACATATAATATAACAAATATCACTGAACTAATTATGAAGAAATAATCTAACACCAAAAGTTGATATACCGCAGGATCTAATGTTTCCATCTATGGCCAGACAAGTTTTCAGCTTAAACTTTCAACTTAGGTAGCATATATAGAGTTACTATCAATTTCAGATAATCGTGGTTTTGAAAGGTTAAAAGCAAAAGTGGATATGACGAAGCATAGGTTTTAGGGATTTTAAATTATGAAGTCTGGTTTTTAGAAATTTACACTTTTAATTTAAATAAAATTCAGCTTTTATGCTACAAAACGCCTGTGTCACAAAGTATATGCAAGCACAATCACAAAGTATATTAAGGTTTAGCGGTGAATTATGCAAAACTATGCCTTATTTAGTTACATATTATTTTATTTACAAACTGTTGATATCTAGTGAAGTTAAGATAATCAAGTACGTGGTAACTATTCCTACCTATGTTGGAAACTTACAGCTTTTAAAAAAAAATGAGTCTGGCTGGTGTGAATCTTGGATAACAATTGATCTCAATCGCTTGAATTCATAGAAATACAATGTATCATACAAATAAATAAAAATATTGAAGTGTCTAGTTGTAATGTCAAAATAACTTTAACAAATGTATAACATATACATAACAAAATCGAAATTAATAAATGTAAGTTTTTCTGTCTGTTGGTTAGAGGCAATCTCTGAAACATAGAACTTTTTAACGGTATTTTACTAGCAGATAGATTTGGAGAGAGGACAGTCTTTACTTTATCTTTAAGAAGACATATATTAAATGAAACAATTGTTTAACTACTTTAGCGCTTTCTGTAGAAAAAATTGTTTCCGTAATTTTACTATTGTTTATGTAGTAGAAGATCCGAAACTTAATCGACCTTTACCGAGCTGATAATATAGTGCAACATATTTTATAATAAATTTAGTACTTTGAAGAAATATATTAAAAATGAGTTGCCTAAAAAAATTGGACAGAATATTTTTAGGCAACCAATTTTTTGTCAGTTTTATACCTGGCAACCCAGTATTTAGTCCAGGTAAACAATTTCATTATTACCTGAATGTTGCAATATAGTTTTTTTTTTAAATATCCGTCCAGGGTTACTATAGGCAACACACTTTTAATATATTTCCTAATATACATATTTGATATATGTTTCTTCCCATTAGCAGTTTGATGAAAGTCGATGTAGGTTCGGATTTTAAACCATTATTATTGGTATGGTAAAACTTCATTGTTATTAATTGTATGAACAAATGTTAAATATTCTTGATGTTTGTTTAAACACAATTGCAAATAAACATCAGACCTACAACACGATTTATCAGTTATTATTACTTGGCAAAGACAAATTTAGAATATAAAAATTTGTCCAAGACACCGCCGTAGCGTTTGAATTAATATTTGAAACAAAAATACATTCATTTTTACTTAAACTATGTCAATCTTATTCCATATATAGTAATCAATATATAAATCAAAACCTGTACAATAATAACAAATCTTCACTACAAAGGAATAAATATTTTAGTATTTTTAATACTTATTTTTTCAACTTGGTCTTAAAGTGTTAAATCTACTTTCATAAAATATGTCTATCTTTCTTTCGGGTTAGGAATAGTTAGGAATAGTGACGTCATTAACCTAGCGACACTTCTGAAGAATCAGATCGCAGAATTTGCATTTTTTTTTCTAATTCCATGTTCCCAAATTAACGTCACCATTTTCTTAAGACGAACAGTATCCAAGGTGGTAGTTTTGTTGGGGCACCTACTAAACTTATATTAAGTTATTGCTGTCTTCTTTCAAGGAAAGTCATAGAAAGAGACAAAACACTTATAGTGCAGTCTGTACGCGATATTTATACAGACTAACCTGACATGTGCAAAATCTTTGCTTTATTTGAAAAAGACAGCTTGCATCTAAAATAAGTTTAGTCTGTGAACAGCAAAATCATCACCAACGTCTTGTCATTTATTGTCAACTTTTCTTAAGACTATGAGTTGTGTGATTTGTCTGTAGAAAACTGGGGGTTTTACCTTCCTTTACAATTCTTAAAGCTTGCAACACCCTTGCAGTATCCAACTCTTTTTCTGACGCCTTCTCGTTATCTAGACAGATTTCAGCCATTCTAGAGCTGAACTGCTCTATGACCTTCACTCTATAATCTATAGACGAGGCGACTGGATTTGCTGTCAGCCATAGATACTCCAAGCAGGGCAGATTACAAATATGTTGAACTTCTTCCACATCGGTTATTAAATTGCAGCTAAGATCTAGAGATTCCAGCGAAAAAAGTCTGGAAAAGCCTTGAAGAGATTCCACTTTATTCTGTGATAAGTCAATTTTGACTATGTTGCCTATTTTTGCATGCCAATTTTCACACAAAGAAAAGCGATTCATAGATAAGTTTAATACTTGCAAATCATGAAGACATGACACATCACAGAGCTCGGTCAGTTTGTTTGACGAAAGATTTAGTTGTTGTAATTTTGGTACTAGTTTGATAGCCCAGTCGACAATACTTATGTTGTTACTTGAAAAATTAATTGTCGATAACTTTTTCCACACCTGAAAACAACATTTATTGTTAAATATTGGGCATAGGGATGTAACGACACATCGCCAACTAGATGTGTAATGTAATAATTTAAATTATTTTTCTAGTGTCGTAATTAGGTTAGATTAGATGTTATAGTCATGCCTCCGCCTTAGCTTTTCTCTGTTATAACTTTGAGAACCTCGTGTGAACGATCATTCATCCATTGGACTGGATCCACTTACGAGAAACGAGTTCAATTCTCTACAGAGGTAGGCATTTGTGTAATGGTTTGGGTATTTATTTAATTTCATTACAATACTAACCGACCCGACAGTTTTTTATAGTAAGAACCTTTTCCTGACAAAAACTAACACAACTAAAGAAACGACAGTTGTTATTTTTTCGTACTTATTAAATTTCGTGTTTATATTGAATGAAATTAGTCAATTTTGATGGCATCCTGTACAATTTTGTTCAGTGAAAGTGAAGAAATGAGATAATAACGAAAAAATTGGTGTATCATATTTCCTCGATGCCACCAAATCTCATTAAATGAGCGACTATCTTTTTTTTTATGACATTGGAAGGCAAACAAGCAGACGGATTTCCTGATGGTAAGAAATTCCCGCCGCCTAGAGACACCAAAGGTGGTAATGGTGCGTTGCCAACCACAAGCCGGGATGTTACGCCTCGAGCAAAAGTAAGTTTACCGGCTACCTTACCCTCCGAACCGGAACACGTCATGACGTTATGGCGGCAGGAATAGGTAAGGCGGTGGTACAAATCCGGGTGAGTCGCTGCGAAACTCTACCACCTAGTCAGATGTCACGGTGTTAGTGACGGCAAGCCTATGCTCGCCTTTTACGAGCTGCCTGGCACAGGAAGGCAGATGGTCTATTCTACAAAGGAGCCCGGACCAACTCGGGGGAAACTACCCCCCCTACTAAACGATATTTTACGACTTTTGACTAAATTTGAATAATTTAAACCCGGTTTCGTTAAATTGGGTAACTTGTTGCAAACTATGCAACAAATGCTAGTGCTAAAATCTAAAAGAATAAAGGAAAAAAAT
>NJDD01003366.1:186599-221574 GCA_002245505.1 Calephelis nemesis | reverse complement strand
CCCGGTTGGCGATAGGCTTGCCACCTGTCACATTGTGGGACTTAGTATCTTCGGCTAGTCGTGGGTGCCCTGGTTGTGGCTCTGCCTACCTCTTCGGGGATATGGGCGTGAAGATACTTTTTTTTTTATATTGAAGAGAGCAGAAAGTTAATTTTATTCATATGCTGTTTTATAAAAGATAACTAAATTTTACAACGATTAATTTATGTAGACAAATATCCGCAGTTTTGACCGACTTCGAAAAAAGATTGGATAATATGTCCGACTCCCGTATATTTTTGTCATTACTGTACCGTTTTCGTTACCGAACCAATTTAAAAAATCTTTTTTATTTTTAAGAGCGCACTACCTTAGTGGCCCCATTGCCATAAAGTTTTGATATGACAATAAAATACCAAGGCAATCGACGAAAGCACTAATTTCTTGTATAATTAAATAACTTTCTTAATAAAGTTGGGAGTGGGCTTTGGTTATACAGCGCTAAAATTATCTTATGATACATAGGTATCATGGGACGTCCAACGCGTTAATACAGTAGTAAACCTGATACTTCCACTAGATCGCGAATACAAGGATGTATCTTATTAACTCTAAAAGCGTTCTGGTGAAATTGACTAAAGGAGACAGGCCATTAAGTAATTAACATAAAGGAGGAGAGTCTGCTTAATTGAAAAAAGCAATATTATACATGTCTGAATAATAGAATAGAGAATAAGAAATTAATTGACATTTATACTGTTACCATTGACTTATTTATTCCTGTCTCCATAGCATCAGTGCTCACCATTGCTGTATTCCACGTTGAATTATTATTAGATTTTGGCATTATGATAGTGACGCATCAGTAGTACATAGATAAATTATTTCTAAAAAAATTACACAAGTTTAATCTTACCCGAAAAGCAGCAAATTATACGCTTGTCTTTTAGGTGTTAGTTATTTTAATAACAGAGTTTAGTATATACATTGACTTCGCTAATTAAATCTTCATCACACAAATGCCCGAATCGAATCCGAGCCTCTCGGTTAGTCGATGGAGTTAGGCGAGTACGCTAATCTCTCAACCAACGAGGCGGTCAAACATCATCCATTAATTATGATTTAAATCATTGTCTATAGGCGGATAATTTAAAATCACGAGTGCCGCCTTATTTTGCACTATCTTGTATTTAAAAAAAGCTATCACCGAATACTAAGACAAAAGACTAAACTTAAGTTAAGTATCTTCACGCCCATATCCTTGACCGCCTCGTTGGTCGAGTGGCTAACGTACACGCTTAACTACATCGACCACACGCGAGGCTCGGGTTCGATTCCCGACGGGGGCAGGCATTTGTGTGATGAACATTTAGATGTCTGCATTTCCGGGTCTGGGTGTTTATTAAATATATTCTGGTATCTATTTAAGTATTTCTATGTATTAGAATCGTTGACTAACACCCATAACACAAGCATATAATTTGCTTACTTTGGGGTTAGATTCAATTCGTGTGATTTGTCCAGGGATATTTATTATTATTTATTATTTATTTATATCCCCGAAAAGGTAGGCAGAGGCACAACCAGGCCACCCACGACTAGCCGAAGATACTAAGTCCCACAATGTAATAGGTGGCAAGCCTTATAGCCAACCGGGCACATATCCTATCCCGAGCAACATTTTGTTTTCATCAGAAATTCGGGAAAACCCAATTTTCTTTTTGTTGCCCGACCCGGGATTCGAACCGCCGACACCCGAACCGTTAGACCACAGAGGCGACTAAACTTAATGATAATAAAATTATCGCATACGTAATAAAGCGTGTAACAGAATTAATTCATTATACCATAAACGATCAAACCGAAGTCGGTTTACATTCCAATGCGTTTCACCGCAAACGTGATCTTTATGAAGACTACAAGTTATATTATGAGTAATTTTATAATGTGGAGTGTAGACAAGGTTATTTTTTTTTGTTCTTAACTTGGTCAAGTATGAGTATTTTAGGCATTATGCACTTGAGTCTTAGCCAGAAAGATATTAGAGGAAAATAAATACTTTTCAAATTACGAACACCAAATTTTGAAGTTTTGGCCGTTTTGGTAATCGAGTGAAAAGATATGTGCATTTTTTTCGTAATGATTAAAATTCGTGTACACGTAGAGTAATATCATTCAATTTAGGTGACATTTTGTTTCATTAAAATGTGCAAGCGAAGTAGTAATGAAGAAATTATAATATCGTGTGTTTTCGATGTCACCAAATCAAATTCTATATTCACTTAGGTTGATGCTTCCGGTTAACGCAAGAGCCAATTTCGAATCTGATTTTTTTATATAACTAGCTAGCCCAACCACGCGTGGCTGTGGCTCAGTAATTATAGGTTAAATTATCTTTTTCACTCATTATCTAAATATAATCAAATTGCTTATATGATAACTATCCTATCTTTTAAGTTAGACCAAAATACGAGTACATGTGAAATTTGATTGAAATCGGTTCAGTAGTTTTGAGTTTATCCGCAACATACATCGTGACACAAGATTTTTATATATCAGATAAGATTTAAGCGCAATTTTACGAAATTCGGTAACAAACAAATTAAACTGTCATAAACAGATGCTCATGCCCATGTAAGAACCTCTAAAAAAATTTTTAAGAGCTTTAGTTTTTAACGTACATCTTTTAATCTCTTTAAATACATTTATATTTATCAGTGGTATGTATAAATAACCAAAAACCATAAAATGAAAATTATAATGCCGAGGAAACAAGAGAAAAACCCTTTTGCTTCTTTGTCTTTTAATGAAAAAATATGATCAAAAGTAAGCCAATTTTGTTCTGAACTAAGATAAAGTAATGATGAGTTGCAAAACTTGTACAATGCCTTTGTTTAAAGACATAACTTAGGTTGTTTGTTGTACTCGTGTTATACCAGCGCCTTAATATAATCAAGTTAGCTTCATTTAAAATTCATTTGGTTTTTAGTTTAATATTAAAATATCCAAAATGTTAGCTTCTCTTATATATAGAATGGAATACAACACACTAATCTATATTAATATTATAAAGAGGAAAGGTTTGATTTTTTGTTTGTTTGAAATGAATAAGCTCCGAAACTACTGGACCGATTTTAAAAATTCTTTCACCTTTAGAATGCTACATTATCCCCGAGTGACGTAGGTTTTGTTTAATCAAAATCGGTTCAGTAGAAGCCAAGTTACGCAGGCCAAGCTGCGTAAAACTGCTAGTATACTATAAGGATGCAATTTCACTTCCCTTGTATGAATAGATTAATAAATAAATGAATGGATTAATAAAAGAATGAATATGCTTCTACATACATTTCATACTCGCTTTAAAGACATAATTTACAGTAGCTAATTTAAATAAACACCCATCTTCAATTACCACGTCTAGACTATGAGATAATATTGAGATATATCTTCCATAATATACAAATGAATTGCTAAATGTGTTGGTAAATGCATAACTTCCGAGCGACTGCACCGATTTGGATTATTCTTTTTTTTGTTGTGTTATTTATTGCCAGAAGAAGGTTCTTATGAAGAGAAAAACCGGGAAAATTGCAGGGAAAATAAAGTAAATAAATATCCCTGGACCAATCAAATTGAATCTAACCCCAAAGTAAGCAAATTATATGTTTCTGTTATGGAAGTTAGTCAACGATACTTAATACACACAACTCGGAAACGCAGACACCTAAATGTTCATCACACAAATGCCTGCCGCGTCAGGAATCAAACCCCAGCCTCGCGATTCGTCGATGCAGTTAGGGGAGTACGCTAGCCACATAACCAACGAGGCGGTCCAATGAAAAAAAAATTCTTTATTTTTCCCATACAAACTGAACGGCTAAAACGAAGTTCGCCGGGACAGCTAGTCCATGATATAACTATGATTTTTCCACTATAACACTATTACATTGCTACATTTGAAATCAGTGACCTCAGTATTTCCATTTAAGTACTCTCTGCTTTTTGTTATAACTTTCTACAAATTAAAAAAAAAATGTTCTCCTTAGACGGGATATATCCGCAGCAATGATACGCATATAGGCATATCAATAGGAGATAAAAAAATATAATAATAGATATAACGGTAAAAAAGGAATAAAAAAATTTCGCCATAGAAGTTGAATCCTATTAATGCTACTCATTAATAGGCTTGTGACGAAAGGTGCAGGTCCAAGGTGATTTTTTTTCTTTCTTTAAAGTTTGTGAAAATAATGGATGAGTTTGTGACATTCGAATTTTTGGTGATCTACTGACAAAGTTTTGTCAGATATATACGCATGCTAAGTTTCATTTAAATTTATCTCTAGACTCAATTACAGCTTTAATTTTACAGCCTATTTCTGTTACACTAATCGTACATGGGTTAGACGTATAGGACAGCTGCTAAACCCTTTAAGCTTTGCTTCAATGAAGTGCTCTCAGTCCTTAATTGAGGGCTATAAATAGAACTCTTTACTGTATCTACCCGCTGTCTTTCAACTATTATTACGATAAATTATCTAAATCTTTTCATATCTATAAGCAGACAAATGATGATTTAATATTACTTATCTTTGTTACAGATTTGAAATAACGGTGGCTTCCTCATCATAACTGTTATATTAAAAGGTAATGCTATACTTTCGATTAATAAAGAATTAAATAAATTTAGATCTGTCTATTTCAACTTGTTTCGATAACTACAGTTCCACCATAGCTCCAACCTTTCCTACCAAGTTGTCCAGAGCTACCCTTCTGGACAGCTAACGAAAAAAAATTCTACAGCGTTGAATTTTTTAGAAAACATTTTCGAATTCTTTCATTGTTTTCGCCGATTTGGGCAGAACATTCATTACATTTCAAGTGGAACCTTTCAAATATTACCCAAAAAAATTAGTGCTCGCGTCGTTGGTCGAGTGTCTAGCGTACACGCCTAACTACACCGATCAACCGCGAGGCTCGGGTTCGATTCCCAACGAGGGCAGGCATTTGTGTGATTTGCAGACATTTAGATGTCTGTAACACCGGGTCTGGGTGTTTATTAAATTTATTTTGGTATCTATTTAAGTATTTAGTAGTTAAGTCTATTTAAGTATCTATTTATGTGTTAGTATCGTTGACTAACACCCATAACACAAGTATATTTTTGGTTAATTTAGGGTTAGATTCAATATGTATAATTTGTCCAGGGAACTTAGGGATTTAAGGATATTTATGGAATTAAAAGTAGTAGAAGCAAAGAGAATTTAGGGCTTGAAATAGTCCTTGAGTTATACACCATTATTTTTCTCAAATATCTGCAATGACACAGGTCTTTTAACGAACATGTACATATGTGTATACCTAAATCGAAGCAAGGGCAAACAATACTGAAACTTCAATAAAATACTTGGAGGATGTCGTCACCAGGCTAAAATTAGAGAGTATCGTAACAGGCCGAAGCGTGCACTCGCGCGTTGGTCCTGTCAGGAACAAGGACTAAATTATCAAAACTACGTCGCAGTACTTCTAAACCTATCTAGCCTATTGTTAGTTGTATGAAGAACTTCCTACAATTTAACCTAACAATGACAATCCACTCCGTCATGTTTAATAGTCGTCGGGAATAATTACTTACAATAACGTTACAGTTGAAGATGTAGTACCAAACCACACTAAATTGTAGCGGTATAAATTATAAATTATCGTTAAATTTCAAAAACACAGTTACTTAGAGACAGATTGACTGAAGATTTGTTGCTAATTATTGAAAAATAGCAGTAGCTGTTAGCTAGCTAATCTATAGAAGCCCTATCTCTTATCTTAGATAGGTTATTGAAAATGGGCGTAAATAAAATATTAGCAAACCAAAAGTGGACTTCATAATATAAATGAGAATTGTTGCGTTTTGACTAGGAAAGAAAAGAGAAAAAGAAGGAAAAGCGACCAATGGGCAACCACTAGTTTTTCATAATTGCGTCAGTTATCAATTTTGTGCAGTTTTAAGAAGAATGTCTTTCTTACATGTAATCTTGCTCTTACTTTCTAATCATAGTGCAGCTATGAGAAAGCAATGAAAACCTTTTACGTTTATAAATTTAACCATGAAGCTATATTATTACTTGAGTTTACACTCCTTAATTTCAAATATTGCTGACTCTATCTAATGTACCGGTCTCTTTTTCAAAGAGCCTTGGGGTGTCAATCAACAAAGTCAGAATGAAGAGAGGCCGGTACATAAGGGAGTAAGCAATATTTAGAAATGACATCAGGTATTTTTAATGAGTGTAACCTCCAGTAGTAATATAGCTTCATGATTTTAATACTTTTATAAGTATAAATTATTCATAAGGATTTAAATAAATTTAATATTAATCCGATCAGTAAACTTAATTTGACTTAAGCATAATTGATGGTTTTGTATGTACAAACATAATAAAAATACAGGTTGTGCCCCTCAAATTATATGTATGGAGATGGAGAATCATTGTTATCTACAATTATTCTGTCAATTTATCAAAAGAGTTAAATCTTCTAATTTCATATTAAGCTTATTGTCAGTTTTATTATCATTTAACTTAAAATCAATTTCAAACTTATTTTCAAGTAATATTACGCGTCTGAAGCTATGGTTAAAAATAACGATTCTTTCTACAATAAACTTAAATGTTTTTTATTCACAAAAGATTTATTAAAATAAAGTCATCGACAAACAAATGAATTTGACAGACATAAAAATCATTGCATGATGAAGGGTGATTAAATACAATAACAGTCGTATACGAAATTAAGTAGGGTTTTAATGTGATGCGGACTCACAAATTTACGTCTATGGCCATAGAAGTCATGACAGTTACGCGTAAATTATGTAAAAAGTTAGGTTACCGTATAAATCAGGTCTTTGGTTTAAGAGGGAGGCACTTCTCTAGATACTTATTTGTCTTTGAGAATTATAAAATACTAGCTGCGCCCCGCGGTTTCACCCGCGTAAGTCCCAATTCCACGGGAACTCCGGGATAAAAAGTAGCCTATATATTATTCTATGTCTTCGACTACCTACATACCAAATTTCATCGTAATCGGCTTTGTAGTTTTTGCGTGAAAGAGTAACAAACATCCATACATCCATACATACAAACTTTCGCATTTATAATATTAATAGGATTTACCTCCTCTATAATGCAACACCCACATAAAGTAATACCTATCGAATTCTTCTCGAAGCGACTTCAATCCGATTATTTTCAATTTGAACTTTTCTTGGCGTAAGTATGTGACAAAATCAGTGCCAACTAGTGATTGGCGTAATTGGATTTTTCCACTAGTGCGTTCAGTCAAACTTGTTTGTAGTGTCTTCAAGCCGCCCAAAATGAGATTATATTTTCTGTTGTCACAACAAGATACTCGCAATTGTCGTATTCCGGTTTTCAGTGTATCGTATTTATAATTGTAAATAACAATGGTTCTCCATCTCCATACATATCATTTGAGGGACACAACCTGTATTTTTATTACGTTTGTACACATAAAATTCACCCATCAATTATGCTTAAGCCAAATTAAGTTCATGATCGGCTTAAAACTAAATTTATTTAAATAAATTTGAATAATGGACACTTATAAAAGAGTTAAAATTATGAAGCTATATTAGTTATTACTACTGAAGGTTATACTTCTTACAAAGACATCATGTCAATTCCAAATTTTGTAGACTTTCTCTAATATACCGGCTTCTCTTTCATTTTGACTTTGTTATTTGACACCACAAGGTAAAAGAAAAGAAAGAAAGACCGGTATATTGGAGAATCAGTAATGTTTGGAAATAGGAGTATCGTAATATGGCTCCACGGCTAACATTTATAAATGACAGCCCTATTACATTTCGAAAAGCGTAATTGCGTAGTGCATTTGCTTTTACCTCGCGGTATAAATCACATTATGAGCAAAAATGAATTTCTGTGTTATACAATAACCATACCAATATAAGACCGCAAATACCTAGACGTCCAGCCGTATCTTTACCCAAATGAGCTAACATATCAAACATTTAACGTAGTATTAAAGAAAAAAGGATTGTGTGGTTCTATGAAACCACAGTAAAAGTGACACTATATTAAACTATAGACGCCGCCTCGGCTGCTCTGACGTCACCGTCACGCGACATGCGACACACAGACCAAAAAGTTCGGGACGGTAATAAAAGTTTCATTCAAATTGGTAGTGATAAATAGTGTCGTACAAGTGGGCCAATGTGCTGTCACTATCATAACTGCGACTATTATTGACAATCAGACGACGACCTTGCAGCTCGTTGTCGCAAATCGTGGGGAGCCAGATTGTCATCCTCTTATTCCGGCATCCGCCTTAAGTGCATGTATTATGTAATACTCATTTTATAATAATTTCTTTTTCAGTTACGTACACAAGGCTTACGATATTGATCTATAAACAAATCACTCACTACATAGTATAAAACAAAGTCGCTTTTTCTGTCATGTGTCATGTTGTATGTCCCTATGAACGCTTAAATCTTTAAAACTACGCAACGGATTTTGATGCGGTTTTTTTAATAGATAGAGTAACTCATGAGGAAGGTTTTTATGTATAATATCATCCATTAAATAGTGGACAAATACTGTTATTTTTGAGGTTTCTAATGTGATGTCGCAAATAATTACATTTTTTCCGCTTACATTGCATCAGCATTGCACCCGTGCGAAGCCGGGGCGGGTCGCTAGTATACTTATAAAACTTTTAGAAAAGCACTAAAGTTTTTAATATAAAAAATAGGTCATCACCAAGAATGCTACTAGTGGTAAACTGGTACGCGACTTGACCGGGTAGGGATCAACCGCATTAAATATTCCTGCCGCCACGATGACTATCATGTTCTGCTGTGGAGGGTAGGGTAGCCGGTATACTTGCACAATTGGCCTACCATCTCAACCACAGTTGTCTCCATTACCATCAAGAGACCCGTGTGCTTGTTCTCTGGCCTCGTACATGAAAATAGATACAAACGTCCTCTCTCCTTATCCTTAAGTACGTACTAAATACATACTAGCAAATACTATTAGATTGGTTTTCAATTATTCGCTGTTCTTGTGCATTGCGTAGTTAGATGTCATAAGAGAAGCTAGATTAATAAATTTCAAAGTTCTAATTATTACATCTACATAATCTTACGTTACGACGATCAGGAATAAACTCCGAAAGTAATAAAATAAACAGATTTGAATCAAATTTTAAACCTATCTGTAATTTGGTCCAGCTTAAAATATATCCTATATTATCAATTTGCTTCAACAAAATAGATTCAATATGCAGACGAAGGTGCAAAGCGAAACAGCTACACCGATTTTAATTAATTTTGGTATTTATATAGTTAGAGACCCGATTTTAAACTTAATGTACCGTTTTTCAAAAACCAATCCCTTAAAGACTACAATGAGAGAAAAATGTTCTCCGAGTCCCGAGGAAGCAGCTAGTAATAAAATACCTATAATATTATTGACCACAATAATTTTTGAAGAAGGACTAAGATGACATCATAAATTGTCTTTAATTAACTTCATGTCGCTTTATCTATCCGTAGGTCGCTAACTTTGCGGATATTCAACATTTACCCGTATCCGATAGAGGTCGATGGCTTATATAGAAATTCGTCACTATAAATGAACCCAACTAGTTCAAAGTACAATGCACGTATTTTTAGTCATGCTTTCCAAACGGAAGCGATTGACTATGCCATTTTATCCTGCAAATCTCCCAACACCGTCACGCAACGTAGGCTCTGTTGATAACATGGCTGCAAGTGACATTGCACAATGCTCATCCGCATGTCAGCATAATCTTTACAAATATTTTCTAAACGCTTTACCAATAGGTTTATTATGCATTATAAAGAGGAAACATTTGTTTGCAATTGATAAACTTTGAAAGAACTGGAGCAAGTTAAAAAAATGCAGTTTTTAAATATACCGATTTTAAACAATAGACAATTTAATTTTACTAAACACTTTCTGTTATCCTTAAGCCAACAGCTTTTACTTTTTACGCTTTGCAAAAACAATCAAAATTAAATCGATTTAAATTTAATATTTGGTTATAGTTAGCTACTAATATTTAGTTGTTACTAACTGGTCCGACGAACTCCGTTTCACCCGTTGTTTGTATGGGAAAAATGAAGATGTTGTTTTCGAACTGGATAAAAAGTATCCGTCTCGTGATTTTCTGTTATCTCCCTATACATTTTCAGACAATAATGAGTTAAAAATATTGTAAGTAACACGAATTTTTGCCAATGATGAAAATTAAAAAAAATATTTTTAAGATGCCAGACAGGTTTGTCAGGATCGTAAAGTTTGGTATTTGATACTCTCTGCCTACCCCGTAAGGGACTTAACGTGAAGATATGTATATTGTCAATTGTTATCAAACAGATACACTATCAAAACATTGGTAAACTTTACCAAGAAGTAGATGCATTTCATCAAGTTTCACTAAAATTGGTTAAGCTAAGCGGAGATAAGGGAAAACTAATTCAAATTCAAATCAAGCAATTTAACAGGAAAAGTTGAAAGCAAATGAATAGATTCGCCACCTCAATCAACTTGATGGAACTGACGTTGACACAGCTATTTATTTCTTGTACATTGCGTGAGTAGTCGAAGGAAAATCTAATATTATTAACATAAATTTACTGTCTACGCGCAGCGTTTGCACTGGAAATGTATCTGTACTATGTAATATTATAAATACGAAAGTCTGTTTGTTGCTAGTCATGCTTAGACCACAAATTTGTATTTGTATTGTATAATAATATGAAAGTTAGTATGAAAATCGGAGCTGTTCTTCGCTGACGAAGTCGCGGGCAAACAGCTAGTTTACCATAAAACACTTTTAACACTACACTAAAATATGTAAACTTTATCAAATACACAATCGAAATATATGGACTGTTTTTTATTAACGTCTAAAACGTTGAGTATACCTACTTAGGACAAGCTAGTGAAAAACTTATACAGTGTATGTTTATTACAACTATTACTAATATCATTTTTCCTTCTTCAATGAAGTCCTTTGTTTGAAGTTTTGCTTTTTCGAAAGGATATTTTGGAACAAAGTATAGATTTCGCATTGCATTATAAATTTTCGTTGCTACTTGATATAGAAATACATAAGTTTCTTTCTTTGATAGTAAATGGTTTCAGGGTCAAAATATATCGTTAGATTTAGTTATTGTCTTAAAATTATCTATACATATATTCACGACTATAACACGTCTACTTTATATTTTCATCAAAGACTACTACTACTAATTTGCTAGTGGAAATTATAGATTGTGCTTGTTAAAGTCAATTTTCTAGTGGACCTATATAAGGTGCTTAAGACTACATAATATAAGGTATAATAATATAATAAATTTATAAAATTTAAAAATTATTACTTTCAATAAAGAAGTCAACAATGTAGATCGTCTTAAATTGGCTGTCAATGAACGAACATTTGATTGTACTGTCAAGCATGTCTGTGAATGTGAGAGACAACATAAGGCGAGCCCGCATCCTATTGTTTCAAACTTTGAGTAAATATGATTAAGACATGAAAGATGTTGGATGGGAGAATCCCAAAAAGAAATTACTTTGATGAGTCAATAGAGATATGTGATAGGATATGTGAATAACTAAAAAGAAATAATTACCGTATTATCAAATGATATAATAAATGAAGGAATTGTGGAAAAAGAAAACATCAATTAAAATGATAACTGGAGTCTCTAATTCGTTTTAATTTGTACATAGGTGGTTATTGAAGTTATTTTTGAATTCCTAAACCCAATTCAAAATAAACAACAAAAAATAGTTTTAATATTTTATCAATAATGTCTATGGTGTCTATAACCAATGATTATACCATTACATTACCCCTAGAGCTGGTGCCTACTGTATTTTAGTTACTTTAAACATAAAAAATTATGAAGAAAAATTATAATTCAAAAACAGTAGTATTTTTACTAGGCCAGACCACACTTCACTTGTAAAAAGTGATTTAAAACTTATAACACATCTTGATAAACCCTGGCCTTTATATGCTCGTTACCAATACGATCATCGATATGTTCCACTTTCATCTTGCATCGACGCTATACTAGAACATACTCATATACAACAAGAGGAGTTGACTTTGACTGTTTCATGGCTTAATGTTATATAGAAAATGTAGCAAAGTGCAGTAAAACTGCAACCGTCTTATTAACAAACATGGAGTGAAGTACTCCTTGGTTCAACCTGGTTTAGTCCTTATTATAATGTAATACAAACTATAATATCAACGTAATTTTAATCCTAGCTTAGTCCGCCTTTATTATTACGACGGCAAAAGTCGTTTAGTCGTAGTTTCATTTAAAACTAGCCGACCTGGCGAAATTTGCATCGCTTGACATTAGTAAAGTTTGACATTAGTACATTACATATATTAGTAAAGTTTTTATAGATTCAAACATCGTTTTTCCCATTTTCCCGATTTCTCTCTTCGTAAGAACCTCCTTCTGAGAATAACTAACACGACAAAAGAGAATCAGCAAAACAGATCCATCTATTAACGCGGGAAGCGATGACTACGCGAAATGGATTCCCTATTCCATCCTACTTCCTATTAATATTATAAATGTGAAAGTTTGTCTGTTCGTTAGTTTGTTACTCCTTCACGCAAAAATCGCAGGGTCAATATTCATGAAATAGGCACACACATAAAGGGTTTCTTGGATTACCACATAGGATAGTTTTTATCCCGAACAATTTTCCTGTGGGACCAATAACCACGTGGGCAACACCGCGGGCAGCAGCTAGTCATTTTTACATATCGAGATAAAGATAGATAGAAATTACTATCCTGTATTGTTCAGTTAAATACAGTCAACGGTATTAAACATATTATTGCCCAGGTCACAATAAAAGTCCCACAAGCGCTTACTGTTTTGTCCACACCGTCAGCTGGTTCACGCGCCAGTGCCCAAGCGCAACAAGCGACACCTACGTCGGCCGCTTCGTCCCGACATCTGAGATTACAATTAAAATACTATAACACCTACACAGCAACCGTAATGTTATTAGTCGTACAATTTCCGTCGCATTAGTCATACGGAAGCAAAAAACGAATTATGGAACCGGAAAATGAAGCTATCCGAATTATAATCTATATTAATAAGTTCAATGTCAAGAAAAAACAGTTTCTGTCGCTCCAAAGATTTGTTTGAGAAGGATAAAACTCGACTTTTATCAAACATGTTATGTTAATGTGGTGTACAAACTAGTTTAAATTGATAAACTCTATCAAAATTTAAATTAATAAGATGAAACAAATTTTATGGCAGAGGTTAGCGAACAAGACCTATTGTGCAACTGGCTACCCTACCTTTCAGGCCGGAACGTAACAGAGTGGCGGAAGTAACAGGTAAGGCGGTGGATCCCTACCCGGGCAAGTTGCTACACGGCAACCACTGGTGGTCTTGAGCCTATATTTTAACCTATGCTTGCCTCGTACGAATTGCCTGTTAGAAAGGCAGATGATCTATTCTACTCAGAGGAACCGGATCTAGACGGGGAAAGATCAAGGAAGCAAATTTGAAAGAAAACAAGTTTTAGATCAAGAACTTGTAAGCAATTTCTTTCATTCATTCCACAAACCGCACCGCATATGATTTTATACTCGTAATAAATATACGTTCAAACTAAACTGCTGTACAAAGCACACAATAAAGACAATGATTTATAGCCACTGAGTTACTGGTATGTGATTACGGTAGCGCCCCGAGAGAGCAATATACGACTGTATAAAAATGGCCAGGGCTTTATTGCAGTGAAATATTTGGTAGGTAATAAGGCATAGCCCTACACATTGTTTTATCTAGACAAAGCTGCTAACAATATTCTTCTTCTTTTATAAATACGGCTAACTATTTTTCACGACTACTTTGCTAATGTCAAGTAACAAGTTAGTTAAATTTTTATACAGTCATTAGTCACTATGTACAAAGTCATGTCCGGTCTTGAGTAAAGCGGTGGCTTCGTTACTCAAGCTCATCTAGTGAGATTTGACGGCAGCGAGGAAATAGAGGATATACTAATTTCTTCGTGATTATTTCATTTGTGCACTTTCACGGAACAAAATTAATGTGATTTCCACCTAAATTAACCAATTTCACTCAATATAAACACGAAATTGACTCGATTAAAGTAAATCGAGTCAGATTAGATAAGATAAAAAATAAAGAGCACCATCTTACAAAATTTATTTTATTATATCTCCATAACATAAGGTTGCCTGGAAGAGATCGCTGTTTTGCCAATAAGGCGCCTTTGTGTATCACTTAGTATTTAAGTTTCTTTTTGTGTATTTATCTTTTATGTATTTTGGGGCATAATAAAGAGTTATTCTAATTTATGCTCTCATAAGACCGTTATTGTGACGCACGTAAACGAACGTTTCGTCAATTCGAAAGCTTGCTAACTCAAAGCTAAGGACACTGTACCTTATCTACACAGTTCTACCATAAGACACTAAGAATGTAAATGTTAAAGCTTCATAAACACACTAGCTTTATAGTTTAAACACACTCAGTTTAACAAATCCCTGAGAAGTGGTCTAAAGAAAGCGATAATGCAGTCCGTTTCAACCTTTACTCACTAAGTGCCAATGAACGACGTAAATCTTGTGCTTGTAACGGTTGCAACACAATTACCTTTGTAATAGTACCGTTGCTTTATAGAAAATGGTTCAACGAAGAAAATTAGTACTGGCATCGACATCTACAGTTAGGTTCATGTACAACGCAGGTCTCACAATCGCATTCTACTGTATTAATTTATACTATTAGAATTATTACAAACCGTAGTAGTATTAAAAAAATGTGTGTGTACTTATGTACACGCGTTAGAAGTTATACTTCTTCGGCGTAATAAGATAAAAATCTTTTTAAAAATTTTATCTTTTGTAGACACATTTTACATTTGTAGACAAAATTACACTAACCATAGAAAATAGGTATTTAATACATTAAAAGTTTTATTTTAATGCATTATTTAGTTAAATAAAGTTTATTTAATATTTAAGGTACCTTTTTTTGAAAAACTAAAATGTTATCTATAGCTAACTTCATCATGTTGGTTTCTCGTGACGGTGTGCGCGCGCATCGTAAAAATTTACCTCCCATCATTTTTTCATCAAAAGAAGTATAACTTCTAAAAGAATTAGGTATCATTTGTAACTCATTTTTGTATAATACTAGCTGTTCCCTAGACCAGAAGTTGTGGATGCTTACCATGTCCTGGTAATAAATCTTGTCTCATTAGCTTTAATGTCATTGAAATATAAGCAGATGGCATAAACTACGAAGTTGAGATTAGTCTCAATCTTGAAGATTTCGTAACAATTTATTATCCCTCGGATATAAAATGAACTAGTTTAGAGTTCATTAAAAAAGCTTTTTGATAAAGTTTTTGTTGGCAAATATGTAAAGTTTTCGTAAAAGCTTCAACGCAAACAAGCTTTTTGAACTGCATTAGATACTAGCTGTTCCGGCGAACGTACCACCCGTTCAGTTTGTATTGGAAAAATTAAAATGTTGTTTATCCCAGTTTCCTCACAATCGACCAGGATAAAAAGTATCCTATGTCCTTTTCCGGGTTCTAAGCTACCTCCCCACCAATTTTCAGCCTAATTGGTTGAGCCGTTCTTGAGTTATAAATGGTGTAACTATCACCACTTTCTTTTATATAATATATAGATATAGAGTACAATATATTTTGGATGCCAGGTGTCAAAATATCACTTAAAAAACGAAGCGACTTTAGTTAAGTTTAAAAAGTTTACAGATGAAATTGACTAATAATTTATCAGTAGCAAAAATGCAGAAATCTCTTATTATTTTCGTGACTTTTGGCAATTTTAAATATTTTTGCAAAATGTTCACCTAACTTTTGTTTCTTTAAAAAAACTGGAAATTAATCTCACAATTCCATCTAATTAGCACATGTTGCTTAAAGGTATATATGAATAGTCCATTTGTTATTGGAAGTACTTATTCTGATATTTTTTAAATCAAGCAAGTGTACTAAAATTGGAACACAGCGAAATGACAGCCATACATTTCTGCACCTAATGCATAGTGACCTAGAAAATAATTAACTTAATACCTCAGTTACAAGCAGTCCCTCAGCGCTAACGGTAATTGAATGAAAAAGGTAAAAGCTACCATGTTTCCCTATAAACTTAAACAAAGGCAAATAAATTACTTTCTAAATATAGCAGTGACAACGAAACTAACTTCTGTTCAGTGTATTGTCTGCTGAATTTGTTTCCAATATCCGTCTGCGGTTTGTTATGGCGGTTTTACCATAAATCAAGCTCTAAGGCCAAATCAGATACCTGATAAATGCATTATTATATTTACTAAACTCGTGAGCAAAAGTATGAGAGTAGGACAAATGTGGTGGAAATGAGAGCGTTACAGAAAATCTGAGGTATTACGATCGCTGATCGTAACTGTGAGGTCCGAGAAAAAGTCGGATTGAAAGAAAATATTGGTGTAAAAATCAAAAAGGGTATACTTTGTTGGCTCCTGTGGAAAGAATAGCACATAAAAGGTTAACAAAATAGATTTACAGTGTGGATGTGGATGGGTGTTAGTGCCCGGCAAAACCGAGGGTCCGAGGGTGGTGTCATTAGTCTCTGATACCGGCTTGTTTGTTTGAATGCGGAGGAAGAGAGACAGTTTTGCAAGTATGAGATTTGGTACTCGACCCTCAAAAATACACTTATTCTTTGTCAGAAGTAAATTTACTGCTAACATACTAAAATAAAACAAGCGAGTTGTAAGTTCTAACATCCGTTTGGACTCGTGGCATTGTAAAAGTTTTCCAGTGGCTGATTACCCAAAACAACAAGTAGATGCGAAATTGGGGTGGGGAATTAAAGGATACGTATGACGCGAACGGCGGAGGAGGAAATAACTGTCAGGGAAACTACGCCATGGGAGCTTTCCACTTTTTATTCATTACAGAGCGCCCACGAATTTCCGTCATGTTCCAAAACTGTTTTCTGTGCTAAAAGTTTGACAGGGTTAAATCTGCCCACAACTTTGTTTACTCAAACTAAACAAACAATAATTAGAATTCTACGAATAATGGATCATTGCGGTCTATGCGAAAATAGATAATATAGATTGAAAGGAACATACAGATTCAGATTAAGTTTTTTGAAGTTTTACTTCTTTTGGCGCGTTATGAAAAAATGATGAGGGTAAATTTTTACGATGCGCGCGCTCACCGTCACGAAAAACCGACATGATGAAGTTAGCTATAGATAACATTTTAGTTTTTTAAATAAAGGTACCAACAAAGTAAAAGGAAGGACATCTACGTATGTTTGCGTGAGAACTGACAACTGTATTCACAATATTTCTTTATTTCTATGGTTAGTGTCATTTTGTCTACAAATGTCTACAAATGTAAAATAATGTAAGATAAAATTTTTAAAAATATTTTTATCTTATTACGCCGAAGAAGTATAACTTCTAAAGCGTGTACATAAGTACACACATTTTTTTTAATACTAACTAACCCGACAACTTCGTTCCAACCGTTCAGTTCGTATGGGAAAAATTGAAATATTGTTTTTATTAGTTTCCTCACAGTCAAACGGGATTTAGAGTATCCTATATCCATCTCCTGGTCAAAAGCTACCTCTTGAGACAGCTACAGGAGAATTTCCAGGCAAATCGGTTAACGGCCAATATTAATAAGCTATCTAAGATAGAGATAGTGTTATTTTAGATCATTTTCCAGGTTACCGCTGTTATTTTTCAAAAAAATATCTTGGCAACAAATCTCTAGAAGGCTTACCTCAATCTGTCGATAGGTTATTAATATTAGCCGTATGCCGTTCTTGAGTTTTAATTAGTGTAACTAACCCGACTTTCTCTTTTATACATACATACATACATACATACATACATACATACATACATACAGATTCACGGTTTTTACATTTAACAGTCATATAAAAACTTGAAATAATTCAGATTCATTTTGTGAACATCACAAGTTTTTTGCATCTCATTTTGCTACATCTTTTAAAAGATATTGCTCAGATGTAAAATGAATTCATGATGTAATGAAGTTCCATAATGAGTATTTTATGGTAATGGCTGCCCGGCATCACGGTCAACTTTAGCTATTTCACATTATTTTAAGACGCTCTTAAAATATTAAGATTTCTCTCGGTCAATGACATTCTCTGTCATGCAACCCATGTTACAATATTAGCATCGCCGAGACTTACCCTGAGTTTAAGGTTATCAAGAGCCTTACTACAAAAGACCAAGTGCCTTCTGTATCGATCAGAATTGAATATATATTTTTATTCAAAATGAGTACACTTGTACATTTTTTGAACGTCTTAAACTTAATATTTGCTACAATAAAAAAAAACACTATATATTCAAAAATAATAATTCCACAATCATAAAATGTCATAACTTAAATTTCAATGTCAAAAGCTATTTCATTCAATAATAAAAAATATGTCAAATAAATAAATAAAAAAACAAATTAATTAAAAATTAAACTAATTACAAATTAAAATGTCAAAAAAATATATAATAACTAAAATAATTAAAAGTATGTCTCTCGAAATTCAATAATTCACTACTATTATTATCTGCACTTTTTAACATTGATTTTTGACCGCCATATTTCACACATACATATATATAATTGTACTTGTATATCATTGTATGCATTACCAGGTTTGATGTTTATCAAGTATGTCTATGTATTAGCATCGTTTACTAAGATCAACAACACAAACATATAATTTGCTAACTTTAGTGTTAGATCAATTTGTCCAAGGATATTTATTCATCATTTCTATGTATAGTGTATTCTACATTATAAGTATTCCTTAAAAGTACACAACTGCCACAATTATGTCATGTCACTACATACATACATATCTTCACGCAAAGTCCATTACGTCATAGGCAGAGAGTATCGAGTGCCAAATCTCACGATCCTGGCAAACCTGTCTGGCTTCCTTCACATTCATTACTCTTTTCATGCAAACATGTCACTACATTTTTTTATGATAATGGAAGGAAAACAAGCAGACGGATTTCCTGATGGTAAGAAATTCACGCCACCTAGAGACACCAAAGGTGGTAATGGTGCGTTGCCAACCTAAAGCAGGGATGTTAGGCCTAGAGCAAAAGTAAGTTATCGGCTACCTTACCCTCCTCACCGAAACATGTTATATTTTTATGTATGATCTGCAATCCCTATTAGAAATTTCGCATTAAACAAAACAATGAAAGCTTCGTTAGTTAGGTATATAACTTTGCGGTGCTTCAATGGCCAGACTAATATCGATAAACGAGATATCACTGGATTCCTCTCGCCATCTCGACGCGCAAATGTGTCGGCCTAGTTGATTAATTGTTTGTCTGTGTATATGAAGTGCCTTCGACGTTCATCTGCATTTCATATTAGGCATACATTATCAGAGGCAATGTAATAGTTACTTTAAATAAAGCTCAATGTCATTTCAATAAATCATTTACAAATACCATTACGTAAATCATAAATAGTATATTATTATATTACTAGATGTTTGCTCGCAAAAGTTTATATGAAAATTGTAACTTTTCTACACTGGCAGAAAAGTTACAATTTTCATATAAACTTTCGTCTTCTATCAAACTCCTTTAGGGGTTGATTTTATCTTCACGCCCATATCTCTGAAGTGGTAGGCAGATGCACAATTAGGGCACCCATGACTAGCCGAAGACACTAAGTCCCACAATGTGATAGGTGGCAAGCCTATTGCCAACCGGGCACATTTCCAATCCCGGGCAACGTTGTTTTTTAGAAAATTGGAAAAATCTAGTTTTATTTTTGTTGCCCAACCCGGGATTCGAACCCGGGTCGTCAGGCAGTCTAGTCCAACAACTGAACCGCTAGACCACAGATATTATTAGATATTAGTATGGACGTATCAATATTTTCATGTTTGTACTGATTGTTTCCTGCGATTATTTTTTATTGTTATATGGTTACAAATTGCCACTTTTTTATAGAAAAAGAGGCAACCTTTCAAGCAATAGAGCTATGTTTCGATCCTGTAGCAGCTTTAAGGACTAGGTGGAGCTACATGGTAGAGGCGACACAAGTAGGTAGCCATTGTATTGTCTACTGGAAATAATTTTCTATTTTATTTTATTCAAATTTAGTCATCTGATAGTAAAATCCCCATTGCCAAATGTCCGCATAAATATGTATCAGCAGTACATCGAATTTTTTTTAAAACCACCTATCCACATCAATCTCTGTCGTTCAACATATTCTATGAAAAAAAAGGTCAACTTGTTTCTAAGAAAAAAAAAAACCAAATCAAATTTCTAGCTAAAAAATAACGATACGAATAATAAAAGATACGAACAACAGCCAGTTTCTAGCAACTAGTTTTCTGGTGGACAGTTCTTTTCCGGTTTTTGTCATAAAGAACAAAAATATAACTTACTCAAAGGTTATCTTAACCTATCTTTGACATTGTGAGTCTACTAAAATGAATATTACGAAACGTGCTCAAAAAAACAACTGACACCAGGTAAAAGCTGTGTTACTTGCCAATATGTTTCTTATACATTACATTATAGGAATTCTACACGGTTAGAAATTTAGTTTGCATTCATTTAATCCACAGTTAATAATAATCGGAAGATGGAAACAAAATTTTTCTAAGGTTATCTTTGTTGGGTAAACTCGCCTGTTTACGACCGTCTAGAATATATTTAAACTAATGCAATGGAGTTAGAATTACCTTCATTTTTCTCTACTTCTTTATATCACCCCAACGGAAAATCTGTCTGTCTGTCTGTGTCTGTTGATGTAGATGCAGATTTCTATTGTAGTTGACGTAAACTGGCGTAATCGAGAGGTTCTTAGCTACATTTACATGTAGGACAAAACTTCTGTGGGGGGCTAATTTTAGTATTATTATTCATGTCATTGTAATCCTATTAATGTAGAAGGTTTTATTCTTTACTTTTGAGTTTGTATCTTAAATAAAAATGTTTTTCCTAGTTTCCTTGCAACTTTTCCATTTTTATTATCTTTTAAACCTTCCCTGGATTTAAAGAATTAATTTAAAATTAAAATTAGCCCGGTCGGTTCAGCCGTTCCCGAGTTATAGCGAGACTAACAGCAATTGATTTTTACATACATATAGATATATTTTTATGCGATAAGACAACGAACAAACACACGGCTTTTAAGATGATAAGAGACAACCTTGGCCAATATACACCACAGGTGTTGTAGTAAAATATTTTCCATTAATTTCCAATTAAATTATTATACCTTTAATTCTTCTTATATAAAACCACATTGATTACTTCATAAAAGCTAATTTTCTATTATCTTATAAGCGTATTACAAAGGGTCCGACTTACATTTGTATTGGTTTTAGATTATATAAATAATAACATAGTAAAAATATAGCATCTTGTTGTTTAGGAGATTTTTTCTTTATGTCAATCACTGTACCTGCGATATCTATGGTGTCTACTAGATGATGCCCGAGGTATTGCCCGCGGCGTTGCCCGCGTGGTCTCACAGGAACATTGTTTCAGGATAAAAAAACTATCCTATGTGTTAATCCAAATTGCCCTCTATGTGTGTACCAAATTTCATGAAAATCGGTTCAGCAGTTTTTGCGTGAAAGAGTAACAGACAAACTTTCGTATTTATAATGTTAATGGGATAGGATAGGCCACGGTTGTTTCTTACCATCGAGCCGTGTGAATTTTCGCTGCTTTCTCACATAAAAAGGTATGTTAAGTTAAGAGTAGATAGCTCAGATTTTACGATTAGCCTATATTTTTTTTTTAAAGATAATCTCGGCCACAGGCAAACTACACATCCATTGCATTTGTGATATTCTATACCGATTGTTTTTTACCATCAGAAGAGTCGTATGCTTGTTCGCTACCCTCTCACTTATAAAATGTACAAAATCGAGAGTTTTTATATTTTGAAAAAAGTGTTGGTGTTGGTTGGTCATGTGGAAAGAATGAAAGATGAAAGATTGACAATGCAGATATGCTATGAGAGTGTGAATGGATGTAGGTACTCGGGGAAACCAAGATTGACACTCCACGATCAGATCCCTCCGATATTATCCGAGGGTGGTGTCAAGAGTCTCCGAAACCGGGTGTGAAAAGGGTAATGAATGTGACCATGACAACCTGTCTAAAAAGCTTGTCTAGGATTGTCAGAATCGTGAGGTCTGGCACTCGACTCTCTCTGTCTACCCCGTAAGGGACTTGGCGTGAACATAATATGTATGTATATCGAGAGTTTTCAAAGCTATTAGTCTAATAATCGCCCATAGTTGTTCTTGCGAAAGGTACTAGGTATTCAGTTGGTTTTTCCATCGGTAAATTTATTGACTCATTTTTAAAGTTCATTCAAACATATTGCACTTCGTTAAAAAACACCAACTGTACGTCCACGGGTCTAAAAGCTCTGTCTGTAAAAAGCGCATAAAGGATGGGTTGCAGTCTAGCGTAAAGTCAGGTGACGGTTATATACTAAAAGGGTCTTTCCCCTCAGAATATTTAGGTCTGTATTTCTTTCATTCCCCAATATCGTCTGCATTAAACCCAAACATTCTTGGAGCGCGACGAAGCGGACGTTTCCCGCATTTCACGTATTTTATTAAAACTGGCTTTTGTGAATAATTTATCGTGGCAGTGGCGATTCTGATGGTCACAAACTAAACTTATTTTAAATGCATGCTATCCTTTTCAAATGAAACAAAATCAAAAGAGATAGAACATTTATACATGTAAGATTAGTCTGGACATGTCAAATAGTGATGTTTTTAGTCAATGTTATCCGAGTAATAAATTAGTAATTCGTAAAAATGTATATAGACTAATGTCAGATGATGGCACTAAATGTGTTTTGTCTTTTTCTATAACTTTCGTTAAAAGAAGACGGCGATAACTTAAAATTAGTTTAGTCATTAGTGAATGCGAAACAAAACTAGGTACCACCAGTATATAATTTACTAAAAAGTGAATTGCAACTTCCATCCAACTAATTTGATGAAAATATGTAGTTTAGATTTTTAGTTTGACCACTATTAATTTTTAAAGAAAAACCACAACAGTACAACTTAGAATATTAAAAAAATACAAAGCTTTTTGTTGTGCACTATTACTTATACGGTACGTATGCTCTTCAATGCTTACAGGTAGATTTCGTGTCATTAAAAATAGAGACATTAGATGCAAACATTTGACCGCCTCGTTGGTCGAGTGGCTAGCATATACCCTACACCGACTAACCGCGAACCTCGGGTTTGATTCCCGACGGGGGCAGGCATCTGTGTGATGAACATTTAGATGTTTGTATTTCCGGGTCTGGGTGTTTATTTAATGTATTCTTGTATCTTTTTAAGTATTTCTATGTATTAGTATTGTTGACTAACATCCATAGCACAAGCATAAAATTTACTTTGGGGTTACATTCAAATTTGTGTAAATGATCCTGAGATATCTTATACCTTTAAACGAGCAATTCTTGTATATATATAATTGGAATCTCGGAATCGGCTCCAACGAGCAATTCTTGTATATATATAATTGGAATCTCGGAATCGGCTCCAACGATTTTAATGAAATTTAGTATATAGGGGGTTTCGGGGGCGATAAACCGATCTAGCTAGGAATCATTTTTAGAAAATGTCATATTCGTGTTTTATTCGTGTTTTATTGTTGTTGTTAAGTAACGAAGTCAATGATTGTTTGCTTTGAGGTTAGACTTTTTAAATTTTCGTACTTAAATATAATTTCCAAAAAACACAATTTATAAAAAAACAAAAAAAAATACCGAGCAAAGCTCGGTCATCCAGGTACTTTATTTTAAAAAGAAAAAACAATACTAACTTTTTCTTCCTAACTAGTTGTTTTGTTAACAATGATAAAGAAGCAAAGTTAGGAACCCAACTTGGTGATAAGTGGTCATCACCACCCATGGGAATACGCGATCAACAGGAGTATCACAGACGGTTCCTTAGATGTAAGAAATGAGTACCGTCGTTGGTGACTAGTTTTACGGAGATGTGGTCTGAGGAAAAAAAATATGCACTATTAAGTGTTCCTCAAAAACTACTAGTAGGTTGATTAAATGAATACGGGGCCATTTCTGTATATTTTTCTATCTTTCGAAAAAAGAATTATTATCAAATCGCTACGTGGTATCTTCGGAATCTAACGGCAGAGGGCAGCAGCGCATAAAGGTGATATCATGGGAATCTCTACATAAATAAATAATAGTACATAATATTCTTAATTATATACAGTTTTAACGTTGAAATATTTATTCATCAATCATCCACTCAAAGGTCTTGAAGCTAAGATAGAAAACCACTAAGTGACTGAGGAAACATAAATCTTTTTATCAATCCGTTACAATATGATTAATGTAATTTATTAAAAAACACTTGTATGTACTTTCCACAATATATTTTATTATTTTTTATTTTTATAATTTAGCCAACCGGTTTCGCTATACAAGCATCATCAGGGTTATTTAGCCCTACAATATGATTAATTTTCAACTTAACTTCTTCATTAAGACCACTTGAATGATACTTATGGGTATGTTTTTTAAAAATTTATAGACACTTAAGGCTAGAGTTACTGTTATGTAAATCAAACTTAAGTTTTAATGCACCATTAGTCACGTCAAAACTTTAATTTGAGCTAATGGTTCGTTTATTAATATGAAAATATACAAAATGAATTGATGTAAGTATGCATCCATCTTTTGAGACCATTAGGTAAACATGGTCACAAAGGTCGACGATTGTTATGTTTAACTAGATAAACAACCGACTCCAACTATTTCATTTTTCATTACGAATTTCATTATCGCCTCTGTGATCTAGCGGTTCAGGTGTTGGACTCGACTTCATGAGGTCCCGGGTTCGATTCCCTGTTCGGGCAACAACAAGAAAATGTGGTTTTTCACATTCTAATAAAAAAAATGTTGCTTGAGATTGGATAAGTGCCTAGTTGGCGATAGGCTTGCCACCTATCACATTGTGGGACTTACTTCGGCTAGTCGTGGGTGCCCTGATTGTGCCTCTGCCTACCCCTTCGGGAATATGGGCGTGAAGATACTTACTTTACTTACTTAACTATTTCATTTGGCACCACGTCAAGATTTGATAATTATTATTTTTTCGAAAGATAGCGTTCCGAATATATATGGTTCCGAAATAGTCCCATGTAAATAAAAAAAGGCATTATTAAGTGCCTTACTAGTCGGATTCTGTCTTTTCCTGCCTTTGACCTTTACTTATTTATTTGAATATCTCAGAATCTTTCTAAAAAATTACCGTCAAAAGCGGTTTCCTATTGACGGAGTAATCGCGAAATAAACATACAAATAATAATAATAAAGAAAACACAGTCAAAATGAAAACCTCCCCTTTTTGGAAAATTTAAAGTTAGAAATTTTACAACAATATCTCCTATAGGCTGACCCAGCAAACTTCGTATTGCTTGACATTAATGCTTCGATAGTAGCGCAGTCTGCCGGACCCAATGTAAAACATTCCAAAATCAACGACTACCTACTTACAAATAAAAAAAAAACATTTTCCAGAAGACCAAATTGTGAATCTAAACCATTCTGTAATTCCCTTGAACATACACAAGTTTTTTTATCAAAATATACATATTAAAATAACATCATATATTCATATATTTACGATAAGAGATTTATTAAAATTAATCCTTATTTCCCGTGGTCTGATGAACCAATTTTATTATTAGTGTCAGTACTAACATCAGGCAATGTTCTTTTTCCCATCTAATTACTCTGAGCCTTCAATGAAAGTCAAGTTTTTGCGACACAAGGAATTCGATCAATTAAACAGATATCACGTTGGATAATTAACATTGACATTGGAATATCATTCCTCCATGTAATTATGGAGTTATGTAATACCTCTGTAGGTGTACATTGTACGCACGAATTCCAATAAAGTGTATTACGTAAGTGTCGCAGTTGAAAAACTTCGCGTATGGTTGTTTATAGCCCATATTGTTTAAACTACACACTACGAAGTGATGCCATGTATTAAGTCTGACTAGTGGTCGCCCGTTGGTCGAAATTCGACCACAATAAATTTTAATATCTTGTTGACAAGAACGACATCTTCATTTCTCAAGACCAACTAACTACTTTGTTTCCAAACTTTTTAGTGCGCCATCTGTGATCTTTTATCGTTATCATCAATATATTTGTGTGTGTCAAATGCATGGTAGTGTGGGTAATGTTTTATTTTTTTCCTCATTCATGCCTCATTCTTCACAACTAAGATGAGACAAATGACGGTAATGACTTAAGTGGTAACCAATTGCCATTGCTCTTAAAATATGAACTTCCTTATGAATTCACAAGTTCAAAGGTCGATGCAACATGATTAAATACAAAACTCGTAAATTAATCAATAATTGGCAGACAATCTTTAAACCAAAAGTAAGATATTTGCTTCTCCTTTCATTATTTCTCGGAAACTTTTTGTCTTTATAGTAAGAGCGAATATTTAGTTTGACTTATCAGTATACATATCATCTGCCTTCCTGTGCCAGGCAGCTCGTAAAAGCATAGGCTTACCATCACTAACACCGTGACATCCAACTAGGTGGTAGAGTTTAGCAGCGACTCGCCCGTATTGGTACCACCGCCTTACCTATTCCTGCCGCCATAACGTCATGACGTGTTCCGGTTCGGAGGGTCAGGTAGCCGGTAAACTTACTTTTGCTCGAGGTCTAACATCCCAACCTCAGGTTGGCAACGCACCATTACCACCTTTGGTGTCTCTAGGCGGCGTGAATTTCTTACCATCAGGAAATCCGTCTGCTTGTTTGCCTTCCTATAACATAAAAAAAAATACATTTACTATACCTTTGTCATTTGATCACGACATCATTTCTATCAAGTGCCTTGTGTATTAAAAAGCTATGTTGTTTTTAATTAAAATGTATCATAATAATGTAAAATGTATATTTACAAGAAAGTCATTTTAGTTGCCCTATTTATAACTCAAGAACGGCTTAACCGATTTGACTGAAAATCAATAGGAAGATAGCTTAGAACCGGGAGAAGGACATAGGATACTTATTATCCTGTTCGATTGTGAGGAAACTGGGAAAAACAACATTTTAATTTTTCCAATACAAACTGAACGGGTGGTACGTTCGCCGGAGCAGCTATTATCTAATGCACTTCCAAAAGCTCGTCTGCGTAAAAGCTATTACGAAAACTTTACATATTTGCCAACAAAAACTTTATCAAAAAGCTGCTTTAATGAAATCTAAACTAGTTCATTTTATGTCCGAGGGATAATAAATTGTTACGAAATCTTCAAGATTAAGACTAATCTCAACTTCGTAGTTTATGCCATCTGCTTATATTTCAATGACATTAAAGCCAATGAGACATGATTTATTACCAGGACATGGTAAGCATCCACAACTTCTAGTCTACATTTCACAAGCTACTTTTAAAAAAACTTACTTGACATAAAATACAATACAACGAAATATAAACGTCCAAAAAAACAAACAGGTAGGTAAAAAAATGATAACAAAAGATATGTTGTGAAAATTACAAGCCATAGAATGGAAAAATCATCATCATCACGGGCATCAACATGATGCCGTCCGGTCCGGTCTCCTTTGCAGAATAGACCATCTGCCTTCCTGTCTGGCAGCTCGTAAAAGGCGAGCATAGGCTTACTGTCACTAACAACGTGATATCCTACTAGGTGGTAGAGTTTCACAGCGACTCGCCCGGATTGGTACCACCGCCTTACCTATTCCTACCGCCAAAACTCAATTCTTGGCGTTGACGTTTTCCGGTTCGAAGGGTAAGGCAGACGGTAACTTTTGTCCTAGGCCTAACAAACCATTACCACCTTTAGTGGTAATGGTGCGTAGAGGTGAGGGTAATGGCCTAGAGAGGCGGCGTGAATTTTTAACCATCAGGAAATCCGTCCGCTTGTTTGCCTTCCATTATGTGAAACTGTGAAATAAAAATAATTTGATCGGGACTTGATTTTTCGACACCTCTTACTATTAAAAGACCATAAAAAACGTTGGCTTTTTGTGACAAAGAATTTTCTGCAATAGGTTAATACCTAATAGGCAGATTATAACTTCCCATCAAGAACATTCAAGAGTATGCAACTAAGTATTTGTATAACTAGCGGCATAAGGCAACTTGGCAGCAAGCAATTGTTCCTAACAAGTGAGGAAACTCAAACAAGAGATTTCCTTGTTTCATTGAAAGTGGTGTCTCCCCTCGTCACTTTGGGTGCTGGCGCGGCACCGGCGGAGACTATTGTATTGGAATTTGCAAGACAACGTTTGTGAAATGTCTAGAACATTTTGAGTGCGAAATATGCATATTTATTTAGAAATACGTATAAAAAATCATTTAAAACGAAGGTGTTATTTCGTCAAATATTTTAATATCCAAAATTGGATATATACCTATGTAGCTTTTATTCCTATTGAAAGAAATTTTAGCAGACGCAAGTTTTTAGATCACCTATTATGTTTTTAATAATAGATGAAATCTTATAATAAAAAATGTAACTTAAAAATATAGGGTTTAGAAAAGTAGACCAATTTTGCAAAAAATATACATCTATCTATCTATACTTATAAAATAACATGTCCTGACTGACTGATTCATCATCGCCGAGCAAAAACTGTTAAAGTTACAGCCATGAAATTTGGTGAGTACGGCCGTTTTATTGAGTAGACCACTAAGAACGGAATCCAGGAAATTCTACCCCTAAGGGGGTGAAATAGGGGTTGAAAGTTTGTATGGAACATTGTCATTTTTTAAATTAGAAACATGAAACTTTAATTTTGGGCTTCTTTTTAAAAATAAATAGATACATAAGCGATTTAGGTAATTCTACCCCTAAGCGGGTGAAAGATTGTATGAAAGTCTTTATTAATGGGCTGTAATCTATAAATATAGTAACTGCCACGCGAGCAAAGCCGCGTGTAACAGCTAGTATTTTTTTTTCTAAAAAATAGTTTCGTACCATATACCTACCTACATAATAAATAATGATCTAATAATACGTGTAAAAATGAACCATTTCCATTGTAAGAGAAGAATAATGATCTCACAATAAATATTTTGCATTATCTTAAGGAATGTATAAATTGAAATAAAAACAAGATTCTATTCAATACTCATCTTGCGTAAGTAAATTTTATTTAGATACTGATATGATATAAATAATACATGCTAATGAAACTGTTACGTTCCGTTAGTATGGGCGTCACTTCATATCTAAATGGTTTCTAAAGAAAGTGTCCGTTTTATTAATTCTGTATAAGATATGGAGTACTAAATGGGCCTCTTAAAAAAATAGGAAACTCATTACTACATAGTATAAAACAAAATCGCTTCCTGTGTCCCTTTGTATGCTTAAATCTTTAAAATTGCGCAACCGATTTTGATGCGGTTTTCTTAATAGATAAAGTGACTGAATAGGAAGGTTTATATGTATATTTCATAACCGTCCAAAGCAGTGGCGGCCCGCTAGTGTTTAATGAAAAGCGGGGAATACGCAATGGTTTATTGCAGATGTTTATATTTTAATAGAGACTGATACTAGTACTACGGAGTGACCAAGATCAAGTGCATGAGCACTTAATATATGCAAAATCAATTAGTTAATTTGCATGATTATTCCGTTATATCTACTTTTACTGATTTCGCCTCTGTGGTCCAGATGCCCGTCGTCTGACTTAACTTCTTGATTTGGGAAACAAAAAAATGTAAGAAAAGTGTATTTTCTTATAAAAAAACCTTGCCCGAGATTGGATATGTACCGGTTGGCGATTGGCTAGCTAACTATCACATTGCGGGACTGTCTTCAGCCAGACGTGGGTGCCCTGTTTGCGCCTCTGCCTATCAATTCGGAGATATGGGCGTAAAGATACTTTTTTAAATCTTACTGAGAATACCTTCCGAATTGTGATTTATAGTACACTAGCGGCCCGCCCCGGCTTCGCACGGTTATGAAATATACATATAAACATTCCTCTTCAATCACTCTATCTATTAAGAGCAACCGCATCAAAATCCGTTTTGGAGTTTTAAGCATACAAAGGGACATAGGGACAGAGGTAGCGACTTTGTTTTATACTATGTAGTGATATAATCATAATATATCTATATTTCAACATTATGTGCCAGAAAAGAAAAAAATGATACCATCGTAAGAAAAACTGTTGCTAAATGTGAATTATAATGAATTAATAAATAGACATAATCACTTATTATACGTAATCACGTATATGGAAGTTTCATTATTCATTTATATATTATATATTTATATATCGCCTCTGTGGTCTAGCGGTTCAGTTGTTGGACTTGACTGCGTGAGGTCCTGGGTTCGAATCCCGGGTCGGGCAACAAAAGATAATTGGGTTTTTCCAAATTTCTAATAAAAAAAAAAATGTTGCTCGGGATAGGATATGTGCCCGGTTGGCGATAGGCTTGCCACCTATCACATTGTGGGACTTAGTATCTTCGGCTAGTCGTGGGTACCCTGGTTGTGCCTCTGCCTACCTCTTCGGGGATATGGGCGTGAAGATACTTTTTTTTTTTCATTATTCATATTTAAGTTAATATCCGTCATCAATCTTTTACCATAACAAGTCCACCCACACGAAACTACCGAGACATCGCAATATTTATAATGAGATAACCTTTGATATTGGAACATTTTTGTCACACAACGCCTATAGTAACATTGGGCCTACTTATACTTTGTTGTGTGTGTCGTATTATATGTATTAACTAGCTGCGCCCCGCGGTTTCACCCGCGTAAGTCCCAATCCCGCGGGAACTCCGGGATAAAAAGTAGCCTATATGTTATTCTGGGTCTTCAGCTACCTACATACCAAATTTCATCGTAATCGGCTTTGTAGTTTTTGCGTGAAAGAGTAACAAACATCCATACATCCATACATACAAACTTTCGCATTTATAATATTAATAGGATTAAGTATCTTTACGACCATATCCCCGAAAGCTAAAGATACTAAGTCCAACGATGTGATAGGCGGCAAGCATTTCGCCAACCGGGCACACATCCAAGCCCGGGCAACTTTATTTTTATTCGAAAATTGAAAATATACATTTTCTAATTTTTTTTGTTGCCCAAACCGGGGATCGAACCCAAAACCACAAGAAGTCAAGCCCTACAACGGATCGCTAGGCCACAGAAGCGATCATATATAAATGTATATCGAATATAAATTGATTTTATAACAACTTTTTTTTAAGTATTTGTTTATTACATAGGAGATGTTTGTATGTAAGAAAAAATTACCCCTGCTACAGCCTTTACGTCGGACTCCTTCAAATAATAGACTAACTGCTCTAGCCAGCAGCTAGTAAAAAGCGGGATCTTTAATGATGATGATGAGGACGCATTTGCATCACGTCTAACAACAGAATATTGGGACCATAACTAACATTGCTACCGACTCACTCTGTGAGGTTCGGGTTCCATTCCCATCGGGGGCAGATATTTGTGTAATAAACATTTAGACGTCTGCATTTCCGGATGTGGGTGTTAATTAAATGTATTCTGGTACCTACATAAGTGTTTATATATATCGTCGACTAACTCTCATAACACAAACATATAATTTGCTTATTTTTGGCTGAGATCAATTAGTTTTATTTGTCCATGGATATCTTTTATTATTCCAGCACAGCTAAAGCAAAATGCATCTATGATTACGAAATAATATTTTAATAGCTCCGGCATAAAAGAACTTAAACTTGAACTTAAAGTCTTAGAAAAAAAAACAACATAAAACCTTTGTGCTTCTATAAATATTAATAAAACCAATGCACAACATAAAACCTTTGTGCTTCTATAAATATTAAAACCAATGCAGGGCAAAGTGGCTCTTAGCCGATACAGTCTATCTCAAAAGCAATATATCACTATATAATCAAACAAACGGATGGGGCGTCCGGATTTGTGTCAGACCAACTCGCCCGTGTCAATCCTCAGTTGAACTTATTCAATTAAATCTATTCGTTACGGTGTTAAGTATGATTTATACTCAATTATAAATACTAGTGGTCGCCCATTGGCCGAAATTAGACCATAATACATTTTAATATGTTGTTGATAAGAACGCCATCTTCATTTCTCAAGACCAACTACTTTGTTTCCAAACTTTTCACTGCGTTATCTGTGTTATCATCAATATATTTGTTTGTGTGTGCCAAATGCATGGTAGTGTGGGTAATGTTTTATTTATTGATTTAATGTACTTTATAAGCATTAATATTGAAAAATATTAGCGTTCTGCGCTTCTCCTACACATAAACTATAAGTGTGCCAAATTTTATGCCCCTGCGTCCGCGCAATTTTCGTAAAAAGGGGTCCAAAGTTTTGTCATCACATATTTATATATAGATTGTTTTATAGAGCATAGGCACGTGTAGGTTTTAGTTGTGCTCAATTTTGCAAACAAATTAAGGTTGATTAATATTAACTGTGTCACCACTACAGGGTGGGATGGGCGGTTTATTTATTACGTGTGAGGCTTTATGTTTTAATTGTGTCACCGTTTTCCAATTCGACCCTGAAAAACATACCTTTTACACCTGTTTTACCTTCCTTTTAATGTTATTAATGATTTTCTTGTGTTGGCTGACTGACTTGACTTCTTAAGGTTACGGCATCGATCCGCGGGTCGGGCGACAAAAAAAATTAGAAAAAATGTATATTTCCAATTTTACAATTTTCTAATAAAAAAATAACGTTGCCTGGGATTGGATATGTGCCCGGTTGCCGATTCGCCTTCGGGGATATGGGAGCGAAGATACTTCAGATAATATAAGCTATCTCTAGTAGTAGAATAACATTATTATATTATATATATTAATATGTTACTTTTGGATAATGTCGCTTTCTAATGATATAATCAGGTAAGTAAGTTTAAATATTTAGTCTTTGCAACCATAGTAAGTAAAGAAGAAGGTATATAAGTATATATCGATTTTAGAAATATTATTCGCGTTTTAAAAATTATCATTGTTTGCACTATTTAATATATTTCAAGTCGAAAATATCGAATATACGGAGATAAAATATCGAACATTTGTCGTTCGCAGATAATGAACTACAACATTTTATACATCTTTAACATGCTCTATTCTAATATAGTACTTTTAGGTTTACAACTTAAGGCCCCATACTCAGTTAGCCAGAAGAGCCAATCACCGCGCTTCCCCGTTCCACGATTACTATGAACAATGGCACTCTAAAGTAAACGTCTTAAGCGACAAATCACTATTTTTGACACTATAAAAGTAATTTGAAAAAAAGTATAAAAACTGAAACACTTATCTTTTAGGTATAGTACTTATCTATGTTTATGTTAAATCTGGTGTCGATATTTTCACAATTGAAGTAGACAGACGGCAAAAGCTTTCAAAAAAGGGTTATCTTTTTGATTTTTTCTATCGAGCAAAGTGAAATGAATCGTGTTTTGGAAACACTAGTCTAGTAAAGCATTTGTCAGCAAGATCCATGATTGCTTTGTATGAAAAAAACAGTAAACTGCTGACGTATTTTAGCGTAAATGGCCCCTTAAGCCTACTTAAGGGGCTCCTAAGGTATCTAAGAAAGAAAGAAAGAAAATATATTTATTTGCGGAATATGTGTGTTAAGGTTGTTACAAAATTATTTAAGCTTTCCAACATATTCTACCACATTGTGGTGTGCAACTTTATATTACCTTTTAAAAATATAAACAACAAAAGTTACTACTATGTCGACACGCACATATAATAGAGTACCTTTTTGTGTTAAATATAATTAAACATGTCACTAAGTGGATATCAAACATTATCACTATATACTCTTAACATAAAACAAAGTCGATTTTCGACGCTTATATTAAAACACCGCGGATGTGCATTTTCGCTACTTTACGTTTGTGGAGATTCGCGATGTTTATGTCAAAAATCGACAAATGACAACATTCGCGGGGATACAATTTTGAAGTTAACGGCTTCTTATTGGCCGCTTTATAAGGATGTTATTGGTTAAAAAGACGTAACATTTATTTCTTGATCCGATAAATTGAAAAAAAGCGTAACGTAAAAAATGCATCGAATTTTTATTTATTTTTTTAGCACTTGCCCTGTGCGTGGGATAAATTAACGGGTTAGAAAGGAATTAAAAATTTCGCCACGGGACTTGAATCCTCAGTAGCTCAATTGGTTAGAGCATTCGTCGGCATGAGACGAAAGGTTACAGGTTCAAATCCTATCTGGGGCGAATTTTTTTCTTTCTTTAAAATTTATATTAAAAAATGCATATTCACTTTGTTGTAATATAAGCGACGTTTTGCTATCTGACCCTATGTGAAACTACGCAACGTATTTTAATGCGTTTTTAATAGATATCTTTTTAAATTTATTAATCAAGATACCTAAGAATAAAAGTTATTTCCTACATCTATTAACCTTAAAAGGGTTTTTGCGAAACCCTTTTAAGGAAAGTTATTAATTACATAGAAGTTTGTCCACCTATACGAAGTTTGGACGAGCTACTTTTACATGTTGCTTAAAATCGCTTTGCTAGAATATGGGAAATGGGAATTACCTCAGATATTTTCGTTAACTTAAAGACATTGAAGTCAAAGCATTGTAGTAACTATACAAAAAATTAAACAGTGTTGATCCGGGCTTATTTACAGAATAGACCATCTGCCTTCCTGCCAGGCAGCTTGTAAAAGGTGATCATAGACTTACCGTCCCTAACAACGTGACTTCTGACTAGGAGGTAGAGT